>JACAXG010000033.1:3977777-4094363 GCA_018881555.1 Amblyornis subalaris
CCTCTCCTCTCCTCTCCTCTCCTCTCCTCTCCTCTCCTCTCCTCTCCTCTCTTCTCACTGTTTGTCCACTTGCTACATAAAATTAACCCAATAGACAAAGATGAGTGAGTGTAAGTACTTGTTTCTGCGAGCTGACAGGTTAGGTAGCAACATCAATCATGTGCTTCTTGGCTGAGACAACAAAGATACCCAAGACTCCTGCCTTTCTGCTTAGGTTCTTCAAGTCAAACTTGAAGCACATGGTTAGAGCTATATGGAGCATTTTCACTGTTGTTCTTCAGCTCATGCCCTATAAATAGTAAGTAAATAGAAATCCAACACTTAAGTAATATCAAAATTAATTCGAAAAGAATATACTCTAAGACACAGCGGTTACTTTTCGCATAAACCCTACAAAAAATTGTATGTACTTCAACACTTGGGAACATTTTTTCAAAACAGCACATTCGCATTTCAGTGAGAATATTCCTGGAAGTCAAGTGTTGTAATAGTGTTGAGAGTGCTTCTCCACTCTCTTTGATAGTTTCAGATTTGTTAATCAACAGTGTAATTTCATTATTCTGTAACATATTGGACCAATTTTTCAGATGAAGTGCTAAACTGAAAGGTATTTTTCCTTCCTTCTGTAGCATCCGTGTTCTGTTTTTTATGTTTCTGTTTGTTTTTCTGTTTGTTATGTTTTTTAAATGTTGCATTAAGACTAGAAAAATTATTCTATCTATGTCATTAATCCCATAGAACATTTAAATTATTGAAATATTTTGCATATTAAAAACTATGCAAGTTTTTTTTAATGCTGCATAAATTACTACAGATTTAGTCACATGCTTTATAATCCTGTTGTTTTAATATGTGAACAGAGAAAAAACAATATATATAACAAAGATGCGTGTTACTTCTAAAAGCACATCACAGCTAATGATATAGCAATATTACAGGTACTGCTTATCAGTAAGCCTCAACAGGTTTTTGTTAGTTTTAAACGCTTGGGGTATTTCATAGTTATAAATACTGAGACTGACTCACAAAACATCTATGTGCTTCAGTATTCCCAGAGCAGGAAACATTTGAAGAAGGAATTATCTGATATTTTTAAAAAATTGTTACTGTTAACCTAACTCTACAATAAAACCTCTCATACCCAGGGTGGGATTGATCTCAGTTTCAGGTGGTTAATCTAGTCTAGACATTTCACTCCCTTCAGTGTTAAATAAGAAAGAACAAGCCTCTTTTAAAGGTTTTACTCTTTTGCACAGATGTAGCATAGAAATCCTTTGCTCTTACACAGAAATGTAAGCACCCTGTACCAATATGGGCCTTGCCTCCAGCTGCCTCCACATAGGCACAGGTCTGTGACAGCAGGACCTGTGTCATATCCGTGAGACCCAAGAAAACCCTAGATAACCCAGGGAGTCTCAAATGACATTAGCTACATATGTATGAGCAACAGAATCTAGCCCTAGACATTCACGTTGTAATGAAATGCCCCGGAAATACCTTCTTCTGTCACCTCATATAAACGGAAACAAGACAACCGCAGCAAGACTCAGTACCCAGAGAGCCCGTGTCACTGATAAACACGATGCTGGACATAGGGGACGCCTGTGTCCACTGAAGTAAAAGCTGCAATGAGACGTTATTCTATGGCATCTCCTATGCCTCAGAAGAGATCTATTTAGAGAATTTCACTGAGACCAGCAAGAAAAGCTAGTGATTTGGGCACAGAAAAGGGTTTCAGTTGCAGCATTCCAGTTTCACAGGGTGGCCTTTTTCCCCAAATAACAAAGTTTAAGGTACAGGCTTATCTTGTAGATTAGACTGTGTGTCATGAAGACCAACTCAGGTGCAAAAACCATTTCCAACTACCATATAAGAGCCTTGTTGCTCAGGACACTGTGTCAACTGTATTTCCAGAACTGCACTTTTAGACCTTTCTATTATTCAATTGTTTGTGGAATTACGGCCATGAGGTTGCAAACTTGTGTATTCAGCAAATGGCTTTAACCTAGCACGTGCAAAATCAAAACAATGCTATTTCCTTAACTCAGAAGCATAGTGAGAAACAGTACAATAAAAAGTGTGAGGAAATACGGTAACAAGACTCTTCTAAGTACCACAGATGAAATCTGCTTTTGTTCCTTCCAGGTGCTAAAGAAATCAATAGCATCACACATTTCTTTCATCATATTAACCACAGACTGCAATAAAAAAAAAGGTGGTGAAATCTTAAACAAGAAGTTAAATCTCGCACTCTTTTTCTTTAGGCCTAAACAATCTGTGAACATAATAACATTCCTTCGCAAAAAAAAAAAAAAGTAATTTATATGGGGGAATTGGTAGACAACTATTTAGATGTAAATTATTTTCAAGGTTGGGCTGCCTGGGTTTTGCTCTGTCATTCATTTAAACAAAAATGTCCTATGCTCTATGGTGTGAAACTGAACAAACACACTATAAGTATCTTGAGACACTTCAAACAATCTCACAGCACGTGCACCTCTTCCTCTAAAGTGCTTGGATACCATGGAAATTAATACCAAAGAAACACCTATAAAAAATATCAGTCCAGCTTCTTAGACAAGCTGAATTTTGAATCTTTATTGTGATGCAAATTTGAGTAACACTGTAAGTAGTTCTGAGAAATGTTAGCCTTAGTGTATCAAAATTGTTTAAAAATGAACAGTCTTCTATTTACACATTTTGCCTTTCATATTTCATCTATAATTGCCTCTAGAGCTGTTGCAAAGTTTATGGTTAATGGCTCAGGGATAAAAATTAACTACTTACCTACCAAAAAGTGGTAAAAGGCTAATGAATGTTTGAATATTTTAGCAGGGGAGCAATTGTAAAGAAACTATAGCAGTGTTACATATGCTGGAGGACAGTCTTTACTGGTATAAGCCACAGGACAGGGAGACACCTTCTTGATCATGATCAGACTTATTACAACCAACCATGTCATCCTCACCCATCTACAAAGTCAGTCACGATCCATCTTAAAATTAGGTATTTTCTTCTTTATACAGCTGGAAGCTGGTTACAGAGTATCACTGATTGGGTGTTTTCTTCCAGTGCCCACTCCAAGTTTACTGAAGATCACTCAGTCTTTTGGTCTGAAAATTCAGTACGAAATTCTATTACAATTCAAGGCAATGCATAAACAGTGGAGAAAAAAAATGTTTTAGAGTGCCAATGTGTGATGACTGCAAAAATATCTCACATGGCCAGGTCAATTTTTTGTAGATAACTAAGTTTCACTCGATAACTAATGGAGATCTATCTTTTTAACTTATCAATCACAAGCAAGGAGAGGGCTGTGTGGGGAGGAAGGTTTGAACGGGCAAGTTTTGTGTGCTACCCAGCATCAGATAGTCCAGCAAGTCAGGAACGGAGCAAGCCCTTGAAAGCGGGAACACTATCCCAAGCCACAGAGAGTTGCATGGTAGTTGTGATATTTGCTCCAGACAGGCAGACATAGACACAGATATTCAAAGTCCAACATGGGAAGGAAATGACAGTTTTTCTCCTCAACTCCTGTCATGAGTCTCGAGAGTCTCAGGAACTTCAAAGAGGGTCCACTGAGGTGGACCTGCAGGATGTGAGCCAGCAGTGTGCAGATGCCTGCCCCTCTCCCAAAGTGTATCCCTGAAAGAGGAGGCTGCTGCTGTACTCTTTCCAGCACCACAATCCTCCTCCTGCCAGCACTGTTCCAGCACATGAGAAACCTGCTTGCTCTACCCTCCGGAGACCCCCTCTAAAGGCTCTACCAGAGCCAGGTTCAGGACATGGAGGGCTCATTTATGTCCCTTTTCACCTACTGTGGGTGCTGGACAGAAGCCAGAGGCTCTGTCCACAGGAATACCCTGGGAAGCTCATTTTCCCTGCCCTCTAGGAGCTTGGGATAAATTTCTCACCCATGGCTAGGAAAAAAACTGTGTTTGTCCCACTACTACTACTCACACATAAGAAATTAAAGTGTGAAMCACCAGTTAAACTAAGAAGTTGGTTGTAGGTCAGATTTTTACAGAAGTTTTAATTTTTTACCTTCAAACTCCACTGTTCCTCTAGGCCCTGCTTTCTGCTTTCTTTGCCTGCTGCAAGTCCAAGCAGGAAGAGGAAGAGATCAGCACACAACCTTCTGTCTTCTCCCTCCTCAGTCAGTCACATGAAGACTTCTGACATATATAGATATATATTTATACATATGATTAATTCCTGTTCCAGAGGAAATGGGTAGTCAATCAGAGGATGTTTTGAGTTAATGCGGGTATGATATATTCAAAAACCAGAAAAAAAATAGTCTCAAAGTAGTGTGAAAAGATGTGGGGAATAGTATCAATGGAACTGGCAGCCTGTGCTTGTGCAGGGAGTAAATGAATGGCTGGTCCTGCCAGAAGTCAAATATCATCATCTACAGCAAGGATAATTTCAAGTCTGATTCTTAAGGAATACTCTTTTTTAGTATTTTTTAGTCTTTTTCAGTCTTTTTTTAGTCTTTTTTTTTTTGTCCTGATAATTCTGCATTATTCAACTCTGTTAACCTTGGATTTTCTTTGTTGCCACCAAGGATTTCCTATGACTATCAGACAAAGTGTTTATTTAAGTACAAATTGATTAACCCACTGCATTGCCTGTCTTGAAAAATCTGTTATCAATAAAAAGGTATTTGAGCAGACTAAGTGCTATACCTTTGGTATTCAACTTCTTATTAGACTCAATGTCTGTATCTGTGTTGTTTTTCTTTAAAATCTCTTCCAATCGTTTATAAAATGCTGGTTCAACCTGAGACATCTCTACTTCCTTGAATAACTGACTTCCACACTTCTACTTGCTACTGGTCTCCAGGTATGAAAATTCTCCTGAAATAAAAGATTTAGGAGGCAAAAAAAAAGAAAGGAAGACCCACACATTGATTTTGCCAGCTTTGAAATTTCTTGTGCCAGCTGTCTTCACAGTCTATGACAGAGATTAGCAAAACTATCCAGTATTAAATGCTTTGTAATGCTACCCAAAGTAACCTTTGCTGATAACCTTAAACAAGGTCATTTAAACTATTGTTCTATTCTATCTTTTTCCAAAATTTAAAAGTAATTTAAAAAAGGCTACCCTATTTTTTCTTTCTAAGAAGGTTTTGTAAGGATTACTCTCATAAACCTTGGAAAATTACAAAGTTTCCCATGAGCCTGAATTCTAGCATTTTATTCATCATCTTTTCCATAAATGTAGCTTTGCTACTCTGTCTTTTATTCTCATAGAACTGTAGACAGGTTTGGGTTGGAAGGAATCTTAAAGACCCTCTAGTTTCAACCTCCCTGTCATGGTCAGAGACACTTTCCACTAGAGCAGTTTGCTCAGAAGGCCAACTGCTCAAGCCTGTCCAGGTCCCTTGGGATGGCATCGCTCCCTTCCGGTGTTGAATGTACTGCACAGTTTGGTGGTGTTGGCAAACTTGCTGAGGGTGCACTCAGTCCCACTGTCCATGTCATCAACAAAAACGCTAAACAGTGCTGGTCCCAGTGCTTGCCCCTGAGGGCACCACTCATCACTGGTCTCCACTTGGACATTGAACGGTTGACCACAAGTCTTTAAATGTGACCATCCTGCCAATTCCTTGTCCACCAAGCGGTCCATTTTCTGGCTCAGTTTTTCCTTTTTTCTGCCTCCCTTGCAGATTCAGTGTAGTTTCTCTCCAAACTTCTGGGCATATGTTGACAATACTTTTTAAATGGTCACAATGTGAGAGGAACTATTCTGAAATGCAATTCAGTTGATTGTTAATAGTAGTCATCAGAATACTTTGTAATTATTCCTGTGAGAATACTTTTATAGATTACATGAAAGGATGATTGCAGAGGAAAATAATGGCTGTCTTGAGCGCCTGTTATTTATCTGGAAAGCATTTTTTAATAAAGGAAAAGTTTCTGGCATACATTATGTAAATGTTGCATTGTTTCAAGTCCCTGTTCTTAGCTTCTCTTCTATCCAATTTTCTAAAATACTTGCCTTTGTTTTTGAGTGCCACTACATCTAGAAATGCAGAACTATAGCAATTTGTGACAACTAGCACTACTGGAGAAAGCCCGACCGTGTGATCTGGGAACTTGTCATACACATACTATTTGTCTTGTTTCTTGCCATAAATTAAATATAAATGAATTTCTTTCATGTTTCAGTCTGGCATATTGCCATGGTTTCATCTCAGCCAGCAACCAAGTACCACGCAGCTGCTCATTTGCTCCCTCACCAGCAGGATCAGGGAGAGAATTGGAAGGGTAAAAGCTAGAAAATTCATCAGTTGAGATAAAGACAGTTTAATAGGGAAAGCAAATCCATGCACAGAATCAAAGCAAAACAAAGAATGAATTCACTGCTTCCCATGGGCAGGCAGGTGTTCTGCCTCATTCCCATAATGATTACTCAGGAAAACAAACACCATCRTTCTAAACATCCTTTGCTTCCTTCTTCTTCCCCCCACTTTATGTACCAGGAATGATGTTGTATGGTAGGGAATATCCTACCCAGTTTGGGTCACCTGTCCATCTGTCTCTCCTCCCAACCTCCCATGGACCCCCAGACTCCACACCAGCGTGGCAGTAGGAAAAGCAGAAAAGGCCTTGGCTCTCTGTGAGTCCCGCTCAGCAATAACAAAAACACCTCTGTATTATCAACCCTGTGTTCAGCACAAGTCCAAAACACAACCCCACACTAACCCCTGTGAAGAAAGCTAACTACCCAAGCCAAAACCAGTACACACATGAACATATATTTCCACACAATCCCCTAGTACTGACCCCTAGTGGGTGTTGGGTGGCAAAATGAGTCAGTGAGCTAGTACAGAAAGTTTCCAAATTTTTTTACTCACTCAACCTAAGGCTAAAAAGTGAATATACATATTGCTTATTTTGTTCTTACGATATGACCTAGTAATACCTTCTTTTTCAGAGAAGTTCAAGAACAATGACATAATCCTAATGGGACTCCATAGTCCCTCATCTCTCTTATTGCCTGATTAAGGAGTAAGGTCTTGAATGACATGCCATGCTCGTTAAGCCAGTAGGAAGTTCCCTGCAATATTCCTTGTTATTCTTCTATCTAGTTTTCTTTGGCTTAAAGGAAGGTCATCGATGACTCTCTCCTTCTGAACAGAGATTTGTCTGTCAAAATTTCTATCAAAATTTACAGCCTCTTCCTTACATAACTGATTGCACTCAGGTACTGGGATCCACTAAATATAAAAATTATAAGAGAAATGTGGTATTTATCCTGATATGAAAGAATTTGCTTATATTCACCATTTCCACCTTGGAACATGTTATTACTGAATAAATCTTTGCTGTTGCCAGCAAAGAACTCAGCCTTCCTCAGGACTAAATACAGTGCTCAGCAGAGCCTGACTTATCCTCAAAACATGGACATTTTCCAGCTACAGGGAAATCTCCTTCAGTTTCTCCTCCTTAAGGGCTCACTCTAAACTGAACAAAGAATAAAATCACACACAGGTCTGGGTTGGAAGAAACTGAAACCAGATCTGTGTGTCTCTGTGCATGTGCTTGGGTGTGGGGGGAAGCCACCAAGGCTTGTCTTTGGGAAAATGTGACCCTGCTCTGGTCCAGTGCAATTCCTCTGACTCCTGCAAAACTCCAGCTAAACACTAATAGTGTCCTGCAGCCTTGGAGAAATGGTGTCCCTATGTGCTAGTTTGGCCAAGGATAGGGTTAATTTTTTGCAGTAGCCATGAGACGACGAAGTCTGGAGCTGTGTGGGTGTGGCCAGGATATTTTGATATTCCATACCATCGGACATCATGGCCAAGGGACAGGGGAAAGAGGCTCTCTCTCACTTCCTGAAAGGGAAGCGCAAGCGGCGGTAGGGTAACACTGGTCCTGACTGGAGGGTCTGTCCCTCATCATTCTATCATAAAGAAGTCTGATGCACAACAGACCTTCCTCTACCTTTAAACAAGGGTTAAACTCCCATCAGAAAGGAGAAAACCTATTATTTAAACGAGTCAACTATGCCCACACTCTTTTTTCCGCAGGGAGAGGAAAAGTGTGTTCAAGCTCCACAAGCTTCTCAAGTGTGGCACTAACTATTCTATTTTAACTTGTTTTATGAGCTTTTCAAAGATGTCCATAGCTGGGTGACAGAATTTACTGATGGCATTTATGCATACAGGGTAGTAAAATCTAGGTCTGGTTGCAAGAAATTGCTGGAAGACCTTGAGACCAAGCACCTGAGGGGTAGAAGAAAAAGGCAGACAAAACTTAACCTACCAAACTCACAATAATGTAGAAAGGACAGATTAATTCCCTGGACTTCACAAATAAAATTATGAAATATGATCAGACCATTACTCTGTGAAGGATTAATCCAAATATTTTTTTTAAATATAGTATGGATTATCCACTTAGATGGAATTGTTATCATCTGAGTCTGTGGTTAATTATCCTTTGAAGTTTTTTATACTTGCTTTCTGGATATGCCTGCTTTCAGTTCCAGGTCATTCAAGTTTTTTGCCCTTTGCCTGCCTGCATTGCCAAATATTTCTTTCCCACTTAGTTAGCTATATGAGCAGTCACCAAGTAACTGCTTTGTAAGGCCCTTGTTGAGGAGAAGACCTGAGTCCATTAGCCATGGGGCTCCTGCCTCCTCTTGAGACCACTTAGGGCACCTCATGGACCCCTGCAATGACCCCTTTGCCTGGCCGCAGGAACCTGAGTCACTCAGGTAGGAGCAGAGCAAAGAACCACCCAAGCAGGGGCAGAGAGGAGAAGCAGGAGGAGGTGCAACTGCAAAGGGACTTTGTCTGGTGGAGAAAACCACGCTGCATTTTTTTCCTCAAACTGCACTGTACTTTATGCTCATTCTGCTTTCTTTGCCTGCTGCAAGCCCAGGCAGGAACGGGGAGAGATCGTGGTACCCTGTGTCTTCTCTTTCCTCCCTCAGGCACATGAGTATTTCTGACCCTTTCCGGTAGGTCATCAATGGCCCAAGCATAGGGAAACACGTCCAGCACCAGTTTGTTCCCTGTTCAATTGTCTGACAGACAGCTGTAAGCTCTCCAGCAGCCATGGGCAAAAGGAGCTCCTCTCCTCTTCTCAAAATCTGCATGAACTTTTCCTCAAAATACAGTCTCCACTTCATTGGCCTTTTGGTCAGTCCTTTTGATCCTTTCCAGGAATCCTTCTGGGCATTTTCCTTATTGTTCCCAGGCACACTTTGTTTTCTGAAGTTCACATTTTGTTTTGGTTTTCAATTTGTTTGTTTACCATGCAGCTTTTCACTTTGTTAAAGTAGTTCCTTGTGACCAGGAAGATGGCTTTAACCTAGAAAAGTCTGAAAAACATACAGCAAAATTTGAAAGTTTCTGAGAAACAGAATAAAAGCTGCTTTTAAAACATTTTTAATTTTATTTACTATTTCCTTTTGCAATTTATCCAAATTGGTAATAGCTGAACCCATGAACCTGATAGTAGTACATACATCCTGGAATGAAGAGGAAATCACAAAGCAGAAGTCTGGTCATTAATTATGTATTTAATGTCTATAACATTTCCTTAACTACAACTGAATGATTTGACCAAGTCCAAAAAAATGCATTAATCAATAGGAAGAACAGTTGGACTGAGACCATTCTGAATTGGCAATATGTCATATACCTCATGATGATTGTGATCTTCTTCCCGTTTGTATACAATCCGTAATATGAGGCATGCACATTCCTCCCCTATCTGAACTACAGCCTGAAAACCAGCCTGTAACAAGATTTGGATAGAACGGTGCTTTTTTCTTTTGGGTCAAGACCAGTTTTCCCAACAGTTCTATGCCTGAGATCCCAAAATAAGGAGACGTAAATAGAAAACAATACTTTTGCCTTGAAACTCACAGAATCTTAATTAAGCAAGGTGTCCTTTTTCATTTGGAGTCATATATTTAATCTGTCTCAAAGACTGCAATCAAACATCAGTTCTGTACAGCATTACACTTCCAGGAGCTAAAGATCCAAATCCAGCTTGGCATCCCATGTCTGTTCCAGGGCTCTTATCGGGGACATTCAGATGTATTAAAATGCTGGCCTTGGTTGATCTTGGCATTGAAACAGCAGAGTTAAATACTTAGTCATTACCAAATGAATGTGATGAGGAACTGTAATCCAAGCAAATAATACAACAGGAGTAAACAGGAGAAGAGAAAATAAAAAAGGTGAAAGATACAAGGAGTTTGTTTAATGATAATGCCTGTGAATTGCTGATGTCCATCCAAAAGAGCACATAGCAGTGCTGCAGAGTTGCTGGCAAGCCAGCAGAGGAAGATGAAAATAAATGAGACTTGAAATAGATAAATGTAAAGTAGTATATTTATGGAGAAAAAATAATTGGCAGAGATAGAAAACTGGAAATTACTGTTTAGAAAAGCAGTAACGGAGAGAACCAAGCCCAGAGCTATAATAAATATATTAAAAAGGAGCTCACAGTGGATTGTCATTGCAATGTAAATAAATGCCAATCTGTGCTGCAAATAATTGAAAAAAATCCCTCCTAAAACAAAAGAGATAATCATAATTCATCTCCCACTGGAAGCTACTTGTAATAGTTTCATTTTCTATCTATTAGATAGAAAATCTATTTCTAGCACATAAACTAAGAGCATTGTTCCTGTCTTTGAAAAGGGAGACAGGTATCACATATATACATATATTTATGCACTTATGTACTCAATAAGATGGCAGAAAACAAAAGGCAGTGGTACAATTGCAAGCACTTCTTTGGCAACATTCACCGATCACTGCGACAAACTCATTTTGAGGGGCGGCGATATTTCTTTGCTGCAAAAAATCCACCAGAACCACTGCACTACATCCTTGTTTAACATAAAATCCTGTAGCAGATGGTCAAGGAACTAGTGATGTCTAGGCTTTCTATCTAATAGTTCTGCTTTAGTATCTTGATACACTGAGTTGAATCAGTCAGTCAGGGACACAGTTAGCAGAACACCTTGCTATGCAGTTTCCCAGGTGTGATTAGAAGGCAAGCAGATATTCACAGTAAGCTCTTGAGATTTCATACATGCCCTTTGGTATCTAAGATGGGACTGACAAGCTGTGTGATCATGATGAGCAATCCTGCCAAAAGCATTTGTGAGACAAACTCCAAAAAAAGTATCCTGAGGTCAAAAGATTATTTGGCCTTAGACAGAGGTGTGAGTGAAGAGGCTTGCAGATAAGGACTCAAGGTCTCCTCTCTGCTTTTTCTATAGTTGCCAGCCTGATTGCAAGATGTGTTTGGGATCTGTTCAAAGGAGATTGTTTCCCAGGGAAAGCCCTTGCTCTGAGGAAGCCATCCCCAGTATTGACTTCTTCTGGGGTCCTGTACGCGCAGCTGTTTCTTGCTGGTGCTTTGTTTGGAAGAAAGAGGAACACTGTGACCAGAGAAGGGAATAAGGATGAGAGCAAACTCTACTTTCCTTTACCTTTGTAAGTAAAGTCCTTAGGAAGGCAGCACCACCTGAAGGGATGGGCATGCGGAGAAGAGAGAGGGAGAGGTGCAGTGCACAGTGAAGCTTCCTCAAGTAGTATATCACAAGTGTGGGGATAACAGTACTACCAGCAGTGTGAGATACATGAATTCCCATTATTATTTCATGCATTTATACGTATCAGTTCTGAAGTCTATTCAAAAATCAATACCAAACCCCCATAAATTTATGTACATATAAAAGCTTTGACAATATACATTGACAAACATTACTAGAAAAACCATCCCCCACTGAACCTGGGGGATATAAAGCCATGACAGCTCAGGTTTAATGCACCAGGTCTTGGTTGCTTTTGTTCTCTAATCTCGAGAGTTTAAACACTGATTCAGTTCATGCCAACCAAAACTCTCCATTTCTGATTGGACCATAAGCTATCTGCAATTATCAAGCAAATCTGTGACACTTTCTCTCCTCTGTGAGAAATTACAGTGGAATCCTATCCAAAGAGATTTCCAAAAGCAACATTTGGGTAACTACGCCAAACACTCTGAAACTGGAATGTTGTGGAGATAGGCATCTTGAAAAAAAGAAAACACTGTAAAAAGTCATCTAGGTGACTGCATGCCTATATCTCACCCCACTGAACTTCCAATTAAAAGCATAATTTCTATGCTTTGATTGACCCAGTCAGTATCTGTAGATAAAAAATAAAACTTTGCATGGAGAGCAAATGATATCTGCCACTTAACAAAGATGAGGCATGAAATACACGAAACTGGCATTTTTTCCATTGCTGTTAATATACACCTATATTTCTGGATGATTTATCCAGATCTTGTCATATTGGTCTCCTTCTTGTTCTACCAAAAAAAATCTATTCAATAAAAGTAAAACAGATACAGAATAAATATTCTTCTAACAGCTACATGGCTATAAAGTCTGTCTCTGTAAATGCATGAAATATTGCTGCAGTGTTAATGCAACTATTAGATAGCCATCTTGTGACTGTTACCTCTAAGGTCACTTAATTTTCCAGAATATATTTATCATTTTCTATTAATATTTAATGCATAAAGTCACTGATTTTCCCATCTCAGTTATGACATCTCTTGTTTGAGCTTCTATTTTTTTTCCTCCCACTGCTCTAACTCTCTTTTCCTTGCATTATTTTTTAACATAGTAGGTTTACAATGACAAGCCGAAGCAGCATAGGAACAATCTTTGTCAAGTGAGGGTTTTTGCTCTTTTTGTATCTCTTCTTCTCTGCTGTGAAGTGTATCCATCTGAACACAAATGGTTGCCTCTCACCTTCCTTGCAAACATTTCCAGCAGTGTCTTAAAACACATAAATAGGCAAAAGCGCAGCACTCTTGTCATCAAGATGTCAAAGAGGCAAGTGACCTCAGCTCACAGGGGCAAGCAAGGATTTCACTGAGGTGCAGAGGTCTGCCTCCCAAGTGGACAGACATAAGCACTTTTGTCCAAGGTCTCAGTCAAGTACCTGAGCTCCAGAGAGAGCAGGAGTTCAAATGCATCTCAGCCATTTAGTGTGAGGATATTTCAGACTGTCTTTTCAAGATAGATGCCTGCTCCTTATTGTACCCTTGGTGGGGAATCTCTGGTCATCTTGCTTTAAGCACCAATTTTTATCCTGGGTGCCAATCAGTCTGAAGTACTGCAGCATGTACCTCCCAAGCAATTCAAATGCCTGGGAAGATCCAGGCTCATAAAAACAACTATTGTCATCACCATTATCAGTGGATCATTATTATTTCATTTTTATAGGTCTTGTTTCCAAAACATCCTTTTAGATGCACAAGTTGTTTTTTTCCTGCATTTGTTAGTGCTTGCTGTAGTTTTGACATCAAAGATGGGCTAATTGCAGAATGTCTACAGTGACAGTCTTTTCTAAGCCAGTCACCCTCATGTCTCTTTATAGTCAGTGATATGAAAAAGGGCCCTGCTGGGGCAGGATTTGTCTGCCTTGTTTACATGGCCACTTTAGAAGGAGAGGAGTGGCGGTCCATAAATACTCATTTCCCTCCATTGCCTGTAACAACAGCCTAACACCTCTTGAGATGGACACACACACCTTAGGTCAGATGAATCTCACTTCACAATATTCACTTCCTGGTTACTTTGTATAGACATGAGCACAACATTGTGACTGGTACTTTATAAATTTAGACTCAGGAAATTAAAAAAAATTAACAACTGATTGTCCTTCGTAAGAGCACGTGCAGAGGTTCCTAATAGCAAGAGCATTAAGGTTTGCTCACAAGGCTCCATCTGAGTTATACTGCCTTGTGTAGGTGATGACATTTTCAGTGTCAGCAGAACATCCATATCAGATGAGAAATGATACATTGCGAATCTGTAATAGCTCAAGACTTGTGATTGTGTGAACTTACCCTTTGTTGAACAGAATTTGCAGAACTGCTATAACAATGCCATATGTCAACTACTAAAATTAGTACTTGCATTTTATTTCTGYTGGTTTCCTCTGCTATTTTGTGTCCTCCCTGCAAAAGCATATCCAATGTTTATTCCTTTTTAGAGTRTATTTGATTTATTATTTTATCAGAGGCTGGTTTTAAATCTGTTTTCTTTTTGTCAAAGGGTAATCTTTATGCTGGCCACAGTAGAGTTGATGTGAGCAAACCCTAATCTGTATGTGTAGGTTCCAGAAAGCTAAAACCTTATCTTTCACATTAATGATTTTATGAATGAATAATATAGCTCTCACCTTCAGAACAGAGAGTTATTTTCAAAAGGATATAAACATGTGAAAAAGAAATGTGTGCACATTTCAGAATGAAGTATTTTACTGTGCTCAAGAAAAATAGGCATTTTCTATGTCAAACTTTGGGTTAAGGCATAGATGTTCCTCATTCTAGATCCATAAGAAACTTTGCATTATTATATTCAAAATGCCATTCCCTTCTTCCAAATTTAAGTGTCTATCTGTTATTTCTGTTATGTGTAGGATGCATATGCCACTTTGAAAATAGCACTTGTAACAGTGAATGGAATTTTGAATGCAGTCATCTCAATTTTSGTACTTTCATATTTCTGACTGTATTCACAAAATACTGTGCTGTATCTGTTGTCATTTCCTTTTTTGAAATGTAGAACAATGTAAATAATTTTTAATAACACAGTCATTAACTCTCCGTTGTATAAAATTATACTGGAGTCAGCTACATTTCTCATTATTTTTTGGCCTAATTCTGAATGCTTTAGTTTTTAAAACAATAATACCTATCCCCTTTTGCTACACAGAGGAGTCTGATTCTTCTCAGTAAACTATCATAAATTAACAAAAAAAATGAATAATTTATTTGTAGATATACCAAAGAAGAATTATTTCCAAACATCTCCAGTACACTGGTGAGCTTTTCTAGTCAGTTTGTAAATTGTGTTTGCAATCTGGGAGGTGCTAGAGATGCAGCAGAGATGCATGAGTGGATGTCCTGGTGCAGTAAGATGTTCCTTCTCTTGTGCAAAAATTGCAAAGCCAAGATGTGTCACAGAATGTAGTTGCTTTAAAGTTCTGTACTTTCAGAACTACATGCTCCCCTAAATGTGTATTACCAAGCGTCTGGTCATTGAAATGCATTTGATGTGAATGTCAAATAGATTAAGAGTATACACTTCCTAAGAAAAATTATCTTCAGTGTTGCATGTAATTAAGATAATGCATAACCTTCGAAAGACACTAGCCCAGCATTTTTGCAATCACAAAACTTTTTTCTGATATTAACTCAGGCCCATTTGTATTAACCACTACTTCATTCATGTTCTTGAAATTGTAAACTTTTTCTAGGAGATCCTGTAACTGTGTTTATTTATATAGTATAAAGCATTATCTTACCTCTTGTCTCCAATGACAATATTTAATAGCAATACTTAACTTCAGCCATCTAAGAACTACTTGCCTGCTTGTTCTAGTTTGTCAGAGCCTTTTCGCAATCAGTGGAGAAAGCTGGTGCCTGCAAGGGGAAGTGTCCTTAGATGTTTATTCAAGTTTGTGAGAAATTGCCTTCTGAAGGTGTCTGCCCTGACTGTGGATGGAGGCAAAGACTGCTTGCAACTTTGTGGGATGCACTGCCCACTGAATTTCATGGGGATTTTGCAGAGAATATATCCACTCTTAGGAGCTCATTGCAAATTCAGAGTCAGGCTTACTGGTGATTGAGAGCAAAGTCAGACATGGAACAGTTTTTTAATCACTAGAATAACTTTATTTATTTCCTACTGGTCATGTCTATACTGTAGATACAGAGCACAAACTCAGGACCCCAGGATCATYCACTTCAGTAGTCAGACACTAGACACAGCATCCAAATTCACTTTGAAAAAGGATAGGTCAGGAGTGAAATATTCTACAATCTTGTGTTAAAGTTATTACTGAAGACTCCCTTGAGACATTTTGCATTAGGCTGAGTTTGCACAAACTCGGAGCTGCCTGAGTTGATTGGGACAGATTGGATGAGAGTGTTTGGACTCTCTTGGTTCAGTGAGGTCTGAAGCCTGGCTAAAGTCCTGGTTTGTGTTTGCCATTAGCTCTGTAACTAGTCGGTAGTCAGATCTAAAAACTGTGCTTGCTCGCAGCTCTTACACATTGTGTGATTGTTTCATGTATATCTCTGAGCGTTCTCTTGCTGTGGCTCTCTGCTTTACAAGCAGACAGCAAAACTGTGTGACTGTCATGCACACTGAGCTACTTGCAGAAGTACATAAGCATGAAGCTTCATACAATTACAAAGCTGGGCTTCAGGAAAGTTTCCAGTCCAATTTTTGAACTACTTTCCCCTCCAGTAAGTCAGTTCTCAAGCAACTAAGATTCTTTTGGTTTTCCGCTACTGCAAGACCAATGCAGTTCACATCAATGATTAATCTGTTGTTCTGAATTCCTTACTTAAATGAGCCCAAGGGATCTTCTCATTACCTGGAGTTCAGAGAAATTGCCTATGCTTCTGTCCCCTAGAAGAGCACACTAAACAGAGCTCAGTTTTCACTACTGATGAACATTAATTCTCCACCTAATATTTCTGTCAGGAGGGTTTTGTAATTGTTTAACAGTAGTTGGCAAGAGGAACCATATGCTAAGATGGCTAAACTAGGAAAGTGGTATTTGCTAGTGAAAACTGAACAGAAGATAAGTGCAGGTGAAGCAGAAAAAGCAGCTAATGGGGTTAAAAGAGGCATTACTAGACTAAGAGAAAGAATTGGAAAATTTTTAAGAGTTGACAAGAATGAAAAGCCTGTGGCCACTGTGAACTTCTTAATCCTTTGAACTGAAAGAAGCAGAATCTGCGGGAGGTTTCAGGTACAGCAGGTACCTGAGAGCCCAAGCAAATCTGGTGAAGTTTTGTTTAGGAGTACTAAAAATCACTTTGTTCTGCACAGTAGTGTATATATCCAGTGGAGCTTTTCTATTAGAGGACAGGCTGTCTTTGTCTCAGCTGCTGACTGCTCAACTGCTTGCTACCCAGATTTATCACTTTGGCAACAGTGTACATGCTGAAGAGTTACCCAAGTATTGGTTATGTGCTCATGGTTCGCATTTTCTCTTCCCTCATTTCATTTACAAAACCACTTGAAATAACTTAGCTCAGCTGGATAACGGTGATTTTTTCTGTCTTTTGGTGTGATGTATGGGCCTGGTCTTTTAATAAAAGTTTCCACAACAAACACTGGCAGTGCCCCAAACTCAATTTTGTGTTTAGCCCTTCAGTTCTCAGAATCTATTTTGCCATCCCCCAAAGCTCTCAAACCAGTGAGCCAAAGTCCATGAGTCATGGTTCAGGTACCTGCAGCTTGACTCTCTCCCAAGAAAGATGTACAGCATGGAGAGAGAGATTGCTGCACAAAGAATATATGGGATTTTGTGATCAGCAGAAATTTTAAGAATCATACAGCTCTCTTCACTTATTCTGTTAGACTTATTTGCAGTGTTCTTTGATTAAAGAAATATTTTAAGTAGGGCAATCACAATAGGCAGACAATTTTCATATATTGTGGAGGTGTTTTTTGATAAGTTGGAAACCATTTTAGATACTCTGAGAAGCTCCAAACCACTTGGAGTGTACATACTTTGTAAGTTGCATTTTTTCCTAATAATTTTGCTACCTTTGTCATATGTCTGAATTAATATACACATTTATTTTTTTCCTTTATATATCTGAGGTGCCACAGAATGTGATACTCTATCTTTTAGCTTGCAAGGCAGATTTCAAATTCAAAGAGGATTTGTAACTCTGGTCCCAACCTATCACACTTCAAGTAGGCTGTACCTGGGCTTCCAGTTGCAATTAAATATTTTTTCCTCTCAGAATTCAGAATTTGCTGTTAAATAAACTACGAGTTGCATAGGCTGGAAATCATTAAGAGCTGGCTTATGTCATGTCATGTTATGTTATGTTGTATGTTATGTTATGCTGTGTTACATTATAGCACCAGTTGGATAACAGTTCTACAAGGGCAATCCGTAGCGGTTTTTTGGTCCATGAGAATGAATTGAAAATGAGCAATAACATTTCATCCCAGCAGCTAGCACATTAGCATCTTATGCAAAAATCTATGTTCTTACAAAATTAAAGTAGGTAAATTCATGGGAATCAATATAGTTTCTTGAGATGCATGCAGTTGTGTAATTAGTAATTAAATTACATCTTGTCATCTCTCAAATATTTTATTTCATTATTCCAGCCAGATTGCATAATAGGAGGAAAATGCTAGTTTTATCCTAGAATTTCTATCCTAGAAATTGACACTATTTTGGCTGAGAATCATGTGAGGTATCTGATCTGGTCACCCCTAAGTTCCCATATGAGACAGAGAGGAAAGCCTGTAGTGCTCAAGGGTGAACCTTTGCACTCAAGTGTGTGTCTCCATAACTGCTCTGGAGATCTGTGCCGCTGAGTGCGCCAATTTCACTCCATTGGGTATCAAGGATCTCAGATCTATAGGTTTACAATAAGTATGTAGCTAAGTGGGATGAACCCTATGGTATATTGGTGCCACATCGGTCAAACGCTAGTGAGTTGTAACTCTCATGGTGTTTTTCTGCTCAGTTCTCCTGTGGGAAGGTGTATCTCTGCCCACCAATTTTGGATACAGTTGGTTTTGAAAACCCCAAGTATGTCAAGCTAATTGCTGCAAAAACTACTTCTTTCTTGTACTTTTCACTTAAATTTTAGTCCGTTTTTAATTTTTCCTGACAAATGAGTCCAAGGAATAATCTCAGAAACAAAGTAAGCAACGTTCCTGAAACAAGCTACTATGAATAAGTAGCAAATAATAGTCCACCATATTCTGTACATTTGTCTTTGCTGACTTACTCTGTGAGTAATAACTTGCTGAGCATTGGAAACATCTGTGACTCTTAAGACAGAAATATGAATTCTCTCTTGTCATATTGAGCAAAAAGGAGGAGGACAGACATTTGATTTATTTTAATTTAGACTGGTTTATATTGTTATTGCCTATTTAGATTTTCTTTTGTATTTTTTGGAAGGAAAGAGAAATTTCAAAGCTCAACCAAATATGAAATGTTAACTCTTTTTTCCCTTCAGTGTTATTTCATTTCTGCCTTGCTGTGGTCTTATGTAAACTTTCATTGAAAAAATATTGCTACTGACCTTTTGGACTTCTCCTACTTAGAGAAAGGAAAKTGCAGGTCATTATAATAATTGTTTGAGAACACCTTATTTGCCAAAATCTCACCCAGTCCTGTGAGCTTGCAAAGGGTCAAAAGTTGCACTTAGAAAGCCAAGAATTCACTTTTGCATAGCATGTGGAAAGTGGCTTCACATTCACAGAGTTATTTGCAGAACTGGTGTTACCCTTTCCTGTCCCATATCAGTGTGCTCAGCAAACAGGAGCCATTGGTGAACTTTTCCCTCATGGATGTGTTACTAAAACTTAGGTAAAATAAAAAACTCCTTAACACCAATGTAGCATTAAGAAGCAGGCATTCTTTATTCGGCCGTATGCTCAGGGGGATAGCTCCTCCTAAAACTGTGCATGCCAGGTGCAAGAAGTTCCTGTTTATATACTGTATTTTACATACATATTCATTGATTGTCTCAAAATAAACATACATATGACAGTTTCCCCAAAATCATTAACATTTTTTTATCTCCCCTTTACACATGTGTTCTTCTGTCCTGGGGGTCTCTCTGGTGGTCCCTGGTGGTCGTAGACCCCAATGTTCCAGTCGACCTGGCTGAGTTGGCAGGGCACTAGGGCTGGTGAACTTCCAGTTCTCCTTCTCACACAATGGGCATTGTGCAGTTCTATAGGCCAGTAATTTTTGGAGAACAAGCATTGTGTGAGTTCACCAGGTGTAGACAATTTATCATCTGGTAACAGATGAGTGCCAAGTACAGTGGCAAACAATCTCCAGCTGACCATGTAACTGTCTCATCGTTCTAAGTTTATAGTCCATGGACTCTCTCCAAAAACATTCACCCGAGTCGTAAGAAAAACTCAGAGATCAGATTGTGGATCCGTGTGACTGTGGCTGAGCTGACAGAGTTTCACTTTGTGCTCCATAAAACCCTTCCCAGTCCTATCAGATGGAAGTACTTCATAGAATAAGAGGATGTCTGAGTCTGGAAGGTACAGGGATCTGGAGATCATTTAGTCCCATGCCCTGCCCAAGCAGATGCAATAGTTGTTTCCTAGTCCCTATCACAGAAGGGGTAAATCTTTTCTTGGTGCACTGAAACATTACAGAGCAACAAGGACAGAAAGAAGTAAAAATATAAAAACCCAATTGAAATTGTGTAAATATGTAAAGCTTCAAATTGAAGATATGGAACAAACCTTTAAAAGCAATTTTGATTAACCTCCATGGAAAAACACTGAGAAAGATTGAACTGTCTTCATCTTTTCAAGTATCTTTTGAAGGCTTGATGAAACTTCTGTTTAGCTAAATACCAGCTCTACAGCCCTCTTTCAGAGGGAAATCATGGAATCACAGAATGGGTAGGGTTGGAAGAGACCACAGTGGGTCATCTGGTTCAACTTCTCTGCTCAAGCAGGGTCATCCTAGAGCTGCTTTTGATTCGGCCCAGGACACAGTTGGCTTTCTGTGCTGCGAGCGCACGTGTTGAGTTTCTCATTAAGCAACACCTTCAAGTCTTTCTCCTCAGCGCTGCCCTCAATCTATTCTCTACCCAGCCTGTACTTGTGCTTGGGATTGCCTCAGCCACATGCAGGATCTTGCACCTGGCCTTGTTGATCTTCATGAGGTTTGCACAGGCYCCCTTCTGAAGCCTCTCGAGTGTAGTGCCTGCATTACTCAGAAGTCAGACCAGGTCATCTAACGATGCCCTGTGGCTTTAACTATTTATAACTGACACTGAGCTCTTGGATTTGGAGTCATTAATACTGTCAACACTCCAGAATTTCCCTAAGCTACGAAGACCATCATTCACACCATCTCTTATTCTCCCTCGCCTTTATGAGAAAAAAAAATTGTTCTTCACATCTCTGAAAGAAAAAAGAATTCAATGGGGAAAAGAAGTAGTGACTACACTGCTAAGTTCTCCCTTGATTGATTCAGAAATAAAAAACTGATTCTATATTCACTAGAATCTCTGACACCAGATAAAAGAGATTTTCAGCATTTTGATGATGCCTGTATAATATGTGTTACAACAAGAAAGGGTAATAATGACGTTATTAGGGGGAAATGAAAAAGAAAAACTATTTGTTTTTTTTCCTTAAGATTTGTTCTAAATTGTCTTCTTAGTTATGCTATGGCTAATACTGACTAATTCCAACCAGCTGTCTTGCTTCTGTTTTAAGGCACTCACATGAAAGCAAATGTAAAATTTGTATATTCAGTACATAACACATACACCTATACAAATCTGCTCCACAGTGAATTGCTAATGTTCATATTATATTTCTTAATATGCTTCTTTAGCTTTAAAATTCTTATCTTCTGTTGTTTGTGAGAGATATGACCTATTCTATCCTGACAATCCACCAAATATGTAAAAATTCACTAATGGAAATCATCTTTTGTCAATTGCAATAAGATTGACAGCCCACTGCTTTCACACCCACAAAAAATACCAGTTTTTATTTAGCAGGGAAAACAATTAAAATAGTGGAAGTTATTGTGCTTCATTTTACTGTACTGGAGTTGAATCTGAAATATTTAGTTGAGTTGAGTTTGCTAACTGCATCTCTTGAATGAATGATGTTTATTGTCATTCTTTGAAAGAATGAGCAGCATTTGTATCAGATTTATCACCTAATGCTGCAATACATAAGTATATTCCCAGCCAAGTTTTTACTTCCAAAAATAGAATTTCTAATAAAGATGCTTGAAAAGCAGAGAGAGAAAGATACATCTTCTCACATTGCAAATGTCCATATTCACCAAAAATGCCCCATTCCGAGTTTGTTTCTAGTATAAATCCTGCTTTCYTGGAACATGCTCAAGAAGCATATTATTTGCTGAAATTCAGCAATGAAGCACATAATACTGAAGTGGTACAAATTATTAATGAACAGCATGCAGTCAGATGCTGAAATTTTCACAATATAATAAACTTCAGTGATAAAAATCTAAGCTGATAGCAGTCTAATCTTTTGACAGATGCTGAAAGAACACAATCAAGCTTCCAGGAAAGCCTCTCTTGACATTTAAGAAAAAATAGCAGGTATACTGTAAAGCACAGTTTGAGTTCTACAGGCAGTTCATTCTGTCCAAAAAGGATTTGAACAGAGAACTGTGCAAATTTTTGATGATACTGGCAGGTGCCTTCAGTGATATTTAATGAGTTAATTAATTAACTGTTTAAGATAATGCATGCATGCTATGACTGAGAGTACGACTCAACAGAAAATCAAGGGCTTGATAAAACCAGTGRTAACAACAGATTCTGCATTTTTTTCCTATTACTTACAATTGTTGTTATTTATACTAGGTTTTCCAATGAGTACTGGGCATTAAAAAGCCAAATGTGAAAAGCTGTTCCCAGAAGAGGATTTGCCTGTCTGAGTGCACAGAGCACTGATGTTTCCAGGGGAAGCAGGCTCCTGCCTGCTGCCTGACAGGCAGTCTGATGGGGCTGGGGACCAAGCAAGCCCCGCTGGAGCCAGCTGAAATTCACACAATTTTTCTCATTTCCAGTGCTATCCGACACTGAACCAAAGGGAAACGAAGGCTGCTTTATTGCACAACTGCTACTGCACTGTTGCTGAAGTCCCCAGCTCAGTAACACTTCGGTGATTAAGCTGAGCACAAACTCCTGAAAAGAACAAGTCTTCCCTGCAGGTAAATTTGACTTCGAGTGTCAACAAATTCAAAATCCCCAAGAATAATGCTTTTGCCCCACAAAATTTTTCACTTCACTTTGCTCTTGATCAAGCCACTGAAGTTGCCAGTCAAATGAAGCTTGAGGCAGTTTTGCAATGCCGCTCATTAGTGATGGAAATTAATGTCTTCTTGGGAAAAACCATCAGTCTGCAATGTTGATTACAATATTTATTCTTTTACCAACAAAACAGATGCTGTAAGCAGCTTAAAATTGTCCCTTAATTGTTTAATGTAAATCAGTCATACAGGGATGTATAAAGGAGGCATCTGTTCTTTAACTTCTATTAGTCTTAGAAGGTGCTAACCTTCATGTGAATGGGTAGAAATGGTTCACTATGAATGACTGCAGCATGTGACCTAATTTTAAATGGGTAACAAAAGAATTCTGTGTTTTCCAAATATGAATATGATGGCAATATATGTTGTCTTCCACAGCTGGAAATACCATAGAGGAGTGCACTGAAGTTCTGATGCAGATTGGTCCAAAGGATTTTTTCCTGTTCTGTTTAAAACATTGAACACAACCTTAAATAGGATTTCAGCACTTTCTGGGGTTAAGAAATCAGAGAGAAAAGCCACTTCCCACAATACAACATTTTTAATGGGGAAATGGTGTGAAAAAACCCTATCAACACAGAATATATATATTTTTTTCTAATTAAGAAATCTACCTAAATCAGAGTTTACCATCTGTCTCTCTCTCTCATCATAGCATTTCAGCTTCCTTTGCCTCGCCTCTTAATAGCCTTTATTTGCTTCTAGTACAGCTTAAAGAAGCAGTATATGGTCCCTCTCCTTCCTCCAATATGAATGCTTTTTGCCAAAACACAGAACCAAATAGGAAACTTCCTCAATCTACATCAAGAGAGATAAAACTGTAAGTCGACTTGATTCACTTGTCCTGTGAAATGCCCAGTGGTGCACAATTCCTCTGTGACCTGCCTTCCCTGTGGTATGGCTGCTTTACAGAGATGCCAAAGGTATGTTATTCACAGCACCATATACCCTGTGATAGTAAACAATTGCATTATCTGAAAAGGCTAATTCAAAGCATGATATGCCACACTGTTAATCATAGAAACTTTGCAAGAAAAAATGCAAATTGAGCAACCTATTGCCATGACTGGCATATTGTCATGATGTTATAAGACGCAATTGGCTCTTGGAGTACAATAATACGATTTTGCTGTTTTGACACTGTGTCACTTGAAGGTAGTAGAAATATTTGAGTGATGTCATTCTGGTATGAGATCTATTTGCAACCCCCTCTTGTTGCCAACAGTAAAAATCTTTTTGTTTCCTCTTAGCAAGAGACAACTGAAATATTTCTATAATTTTTTAACGTTATACAACCTTCCTTGCATATAGCGGAGTACTGCACAAAGTGCTGCAGATGGTTGGAGGATCTTAACAAGGCCAGATGATCCTAAATTGCCCATTAATATTTTTATTTACTTTAAATCTATGTTATGCCTTCCCTTTCTGTGTTTCTTGGCTGAATGATTAAAGTCAGCCACTTTCCAGCCCCGAAGGCTCAAAGCAATGTTTTTGCTATTGTGCAGTTAATGTTGGTGTTTGGGTTTTTTTAGTTCATTAACTTTGTTTTTTGGATTTGGTTGCACTGTTAATACTCCCCCTGCCATGGCAGACTAGACATGCTAAGTAAGTCTATGCACAAAATCTATTTCTTCTATCTAGGAGGTAACAAAAAAGTGAAGACATCCTTTCTCTTAGCTTCTATCCAGAACAGATTTCTCCAAGCAGGTGATGATTATGGAAAATTTTAACCCAAATTCAGAAATCTTAGTAGTATTGTGCTTTCTGAAGTGTGCAGCATTTTCTGAGGATAAGGACTGTCAGATTCTCCCTTTAAGGAATCTCATATTTTGTAACAGAAATTAACAGATCCGTTGGAGAAAAAATATACTTCCTTGGTTTTACTGAGATTTCTTCATTTTTATTCCTCAATCCTATGAAAAGGTAGTGTAACTACAAGACCTTGCC
The DNA here is from genome assembly GCA_018881555.1 of Amblyornis subalaris. Lineage (NCBI taxonomy): Eukaryota > Metazoa > Chordata > Aves > Passeriformes > Ptilonorhynchidae > Amblyornis > Amblyornis subalaris. The sequence continues at coordinate 4,002,604 of JACAXG010000033.1, forward strand.
TTGGATGGTCACACTACTCTATACCTGCAGTAATTTACAATGCCTTTCTCAGTTTTGACAAGTAGTTACAGCAAACGCTACAGCAGTGTTGAGAACCATCCAGCTGGACTTTTTAACTGTTCCTTAAAACACATGAAATGTCCCAGCAGGTAGGCAATCACTAGAAGACAGACAGAGGTAACCCAGAAGAGCATATGCCATTTTGCCTTTCTAATTTTTAGTTAAATGACAAAAATAATACTGTTTAGTTCAGATGTGTTTAAGTTTGTTTTTTTTTCCCTAGGAGTATTTTTCTAGAAAGCCTTCCAGAAAAACRTATTTTTTAAGGATATGAAACAGAAAAAGCAGGACTATGAAGGCAAAAATCAAAGTGAGGCAGCTTCAAAGTCACCAGTACTCAGTGTGACAGTCTCCAGAATATTATTCACACTTCAASATTATTGTCTTAATACAAAGCAGCTTATAGGGAATAGAAAAAAAGCATTAGCATGAACTTTTACTAAAGTTAGCATGATGTTCTGCGGGACTGATGGTTAAGTGGACTGGTTCCTGTCGACTGTGCTATCACTTCAGTGCGTAAAACCAATTTGCTTGCAAGCAGTCCATATGTCATTAGCATTGTAAGTGCTACCAGAAAATAATTAGCTTCTAGTGTACTCTACAGCTAAAGCACTGGAGCAGAAATGATCAATAAAACAGTCAATAGCAAATCACTTTGTCCCATTTTATTAATGCTGTTAGAATTCACGCACTTTCCAATCTGGTTTATCTGCACATCATGAGACATTTCATGTCACGCTACAACTTTCATCACAATGACACTGATCACATTGCTGTGCAATATAGTTGATAGAGGCCAGCTGTCTAAAACAGTAGGTGTCTGGGAAATCAGAAATTCTTTACATATGTAACATTTACTCACACAGTGTTATGAAGTGCTGAGCTAACAGATCTGATCAGACAGAAGTCAGAAAGGGGAAATGAGGGAGTTTAAAACCAGGTACCAGAGGTCTTATCATACGTGACAGAATATTCACAGAATCACAGAATGGTTTGGGCTGGAAGGTACCTTAAAGATTATCTAGTTACACCCCCCTACCATGGGCAGGGACACCTTCCACTAGACCAGTTTGCTCAAAGCACCATCCAACCTGGCCTCGAGCACTTTCAGAGACTGGGCATCCACAACTTCTCTGAGCAAACGGTTCCAGTACTCACCACCCTCACAATAAAGAATTTCTTCCTAGTATACAATTCAAAACTAGCCTTTCTATTTGGAAGCCATTACCCCTTGTCTTATCACTATCTGCCCCTGTCAAAGCTTTCTGGCAGCCTCCCTTTAGGTACTGGAAGGTGCTATAAGTTCTCCCCAGAACCTTCTCTTCTCCAGGCTGAACAGCCCCCACTCTCAGCCTCTCTTCAGAGGAGACGTGCTCCAGCCCTGTGATCATTTTTGTGTCCCTCCTCTGGACTCACTTCAAGAGGTTCATGTTCTTTTCTTGAGATTTCCAGAGCTGGACACAGTACTACAGGTGGCATCTTACAAGAACACAGCAGAGGGGCAGAATCACCTCCCTTGCCCTACTGGCCACTCAGCTTTTGATGCAGCCCAGGACACAGTTGGCTTTCTGGACTGTGAGCGCACGTTGCCGGGTCATGTTGAGCTTCTTGTCCACCAACAACCCCAAGTCCTTCTCCTCAGAGCTGTTCTCAGTCCACTCTCTGCCCAGTGTATATTTGCATTTGGGATTGCTTATGCAGGACCTTGCACTTGTTCTTGTTAAACCTCATGAGGTTTGCACAGGCACACCTCTCAAGCCTGTTCAAGTCCTTCTAGATGGCGTCCCATCTGTCCAGCATGTCTGGAGGTCAGTGTCGCTGAGGTTGCACTCAATTCCACTGTCCATGTCACCAACAAAAATGTTCAAGAGCATTGTATCCAAGACCAAGCCCTGATTAACACCCCTGGTCACCGCTTTCCACTTGGACATCCAGCCAATGACAGCAGCTCTTTGAGGGTGACCATCCATCCTCTTCCTTACCCACAGAGGGCATCATCTGTCAAATATGTGTCTCTACAGTTTGGATACATGAATGTTACGCTGGACAGAGTGAAATGCTTTGCACAAGTCCAGGCAGATGACACCAGTCAGTCTTCTCTCACCCACCAACACTGTAACCCTGTCACAGGCCTCCAAATTTGCCAGGCCCCATTTGCACATACTGAAGCCGTATTGGCTGTCACAAATCACCACCTTATTTTCCATCTGTCTTAGCATAGAATTCCATGGAGGGTCTGCTCCATGATCTTGCCAGGCACCAATGTGAAACTGACTGGCCTGTAGCTCCCCAGGTCTTCCTTTTTTGCATTTTAAAAAATAGGGGTTATGTTTCCCCTTTAACCAGTCATGGGGAGTTCACCAGACTGCCATGACTCATCAAATAGGATGGATAGTGGCTTAGTTACTTCCTCAGCCTGTTCCCTCCGGACCCACAGATGCATCTTATCAGGTCACATGAACTTGTGAATCTTCCAGTTCCTCAGATGGTCTGAAACCGGATCTTCTCTTACAGCAGGTGGTTCTCCATTCTCCCAGTCCCTGCCTTTGCCTTATGCAGCTTGGGTGGTGTGGCTGGAATACTTGTTAGTGAAGACCAAAGCAAAGAAGTCATTGACTACCTTAGTTTTCTCCATACCCCGGGGGATCAGGTCTACCATTTCCTTCCAGAAAGGGCCAACATTTTCCCTAGTTCTGCTTTTATTACCAGCATAAATATAGAAACCTTTCTTGTTGCCACGACATTCCTGGTCAGATTTAATTCTATCAGAACTTTAGTTAACTTTAGTTTTCTTAACCTGATTCCTGGATGCTTGGACAATATCTGTATCTCACAGGATACCTGTCCTTGCTTCTACTCCCTGTAGGCTTCTTTTTTGTGTTTGAGTTTGCCCGGGAGCTCCTTATTCATCCACGCAAGCCAGTTTTTTGCTGACTATCTCTTTGTTGGGATGTATCACTCCTGAGCTTGGAGAAGGTGATCCTTGAGTATTAGCCAGCTTTCTTGGGTCCCTCTTCTCTCCAGGGCTTTATCCCACAGTACTCTACCAAACAGCTTTCTGAAGAGACCAGGCTAGCGCTGTTCTGAAGTTCAGGTTAGTGAACTTCTTGTGCACCCTCCTGGCTTCCCTAAGGATCTTGAAGTCCAGCATTTCATGGTCACTGTAGTCAAGGCTGCCCTTGAAGTTCACATTCCCCTCCAGCGCATTCTTGTTGGTGAGAACAAGGTCCAGCATAGCACCTCTTCTCATTGTCTCCTCTACCACTTAGAGAAGGAAGTTATCAGCAACACAGTCCATAAAACTCTAGGATTTCTTATGCCCTGCTGTGTTGTCCCTCCAACAGATACTGGGGTCATTGAAGTCCCCAACGTGAATCAAGGCTTGTGAATGTGAGGCTGCTCCCATCTGTCTGTAGAGGGCCTCATCTGCTCAGTCTTCTTGATTTGGTGGCCTGTAACAGAACCCCACTATAATGCCACCTGTCCCTGCCCTCCCTTTAATCCTGACCCATAAACTCTTGGTCTGTTCCCCATCCATCCGCAGGCAGAGTTCCATGCACTCCAGCTGGTCACTGACATGGAGGGTGACACCCGCTTCTCATCTCCCCTGCCTGTCCTTCCTAAAACACCAGTATCCTTCCATTGCAACTCTGCAGTCATAGGAGCCATCCCGCCATGTCTCTGTGATGCCAATAAGGTCACAGCCCTGCAGGCATGCACCTGTCTATAACTCCTCTTGTTTATTCCCCATATTGTTCATTCCCCATGCCATTTGCATAGGGGCATTTAAATTGGTATCCTGATGAACCTGACTTAGTGGCTGGAGTGTCTGGAGTTCCTTCGTGCTGCAGAGGAATGGTGTATCTCAGGGTTATCATGAGGCATGAAGGCTCTGCAGTGAGCAATCCTGTGGCATCCAGAATTACTGCCATCGCATCTCATGTTTGTTGGTGCTGTGGAGGTCAGATGCGCTGCTGACCCTTTTTTCTCTGCATTTACTGGCTCCACTGTTCATGAATTTCATTCAACAGAATCACACCGATTGGAATCGGAGGAAATAACACTGCACACAGCAGTCGGAACATAGCCTGTATTTGTATAAATTTAAATTTACATTATATTTGCATCCACGGAGAGCCCACATACTATATTTTTCACGGTGCAGCTGCAATATCTCAATATCTTTAGAGCCTGGATGCAGTGGTTGAATATATGTCATTCTGTGTCAGACTACTTTAGCTCTTCTAAAATCATCAGGAACTGAGTAGTAGATTAATTAAATACTGCAGTGTTTATTTATAATTCTAGCACTTCCTCTTCTTCTTGTTGAGCCATCATTTCATATTAGGATTGAAATCCTAATCTGAGTTGCATTTACAGGCAAAGCACTCATTTCAGAAAACAGATTTTAAAAGTCTAACTTTGCTTGGCCGAAAGGGTGTCAGAATAGTTGGGTAAAAAGAGCAGGTGATAAACCACATGAGTGTATGATGAGTATTTCAAGAGCTAGAAGAGACTGTTAGGTAAGGACATAAAAAGGTACCACTTCCTTGTTGATAGAAAGAGAGAACCAGTGACAGAATAATCAATAGCAACACAAAAAAAGGCAGTATGCTAAAGCAAGTGCATTTAAACACATTTAAAGCATGTGCTAAATGATTCTACAAAACTTAAAGGAAAAGATGAGGAGAGCAGGTCTGCAAAAATAATTGTTTTGTGGAAATGAGTGTTAGGTGGATTCAACCAGTCACAACAGAGAATTGCTGCAGCTTTTACCCTACCCTTAATCATCATCAGATTTAATCCAAATGTCTATGAAAACCTAGGTTAGAAAATCTCTTAGTCTTAGGTTTGAGTTTTCACAAAAAAACCATGCAAACATCATTCTTGGTATCACTGGAAAGTAAACAAGTAGAAGATATACTATCAGGGAACAAAGATTTTAATAGATAATCCCAAAGATTCTCTTCTCAGATAGAACTAAGCAAAAAGAGATTTCTATTATATACTTTCCAGATTACTAATCTTTTGCAAATAGGAGCAACCAATTGGAGCAACATTATATTTCTTGTCTCTGGTGAATAAAATTAATTGAGAAAATCTAATAAAAATGTAATATTGTATGGGAAATATCTCCAAGCTTTACCATGTCTTTACCGATGGCTTTCTGAAGGTGATTATCTACAAGGAAGCAACAGTTTGTCTTTTACTCACTGAAGGCTCTCGATTTTTGTTAATTTCAAATGAAAATGTCACTCTTCATTTCAGTTTGTGTGAACTATTATACGTAATAAAGCACCATATTCTTAATTGCAAACCAATCTGAGAAACACACGGATCTTTACCATATTAGATTCACTGGAAACAAATTCAGAGGTCAACAAAATGCTAATAGACCAAAGGTTGGTGCAAAGGTATAATAGCTGCAATTCTGAAATCATTTAAACATATTAATATGTCATTGTAGCTACTTATCTGCATCTTTGTGTATTGGTAGTATGTACACCTCAATTCCCTCATTGCTGCTGCACATTGCCTGGCATGATGCAGGCTAGTCATCACCTCCCGAGATGGGACAGTGCCTGGGGTTCTCTGGGTTAACTCCACCTCCCTGCCTCCCTGGTGCCTTTCCCAGCAGGATAGGTCATTGCCAGGCTGGGGGAAGAATCGAGCCCCCACTCCAGACCTACTTACTGCTGCTTCACTCCCTCCTCTCCTTCCTGTCAGCCTTCCAACTCTGCAGGAATCTGTGATGGGAGCATCAGAAGGAGTGGTGGGGTCTTTGTATTTCAGATCATTCTGTGTGATCTGCTCCCATAATTTCATTGGATAACTCATTAAAGAACTGTAAGCTAGTACCTCAGTACTTTGCTGTAATCCTTGGTTTAACCATGTATTATCTGGAGAGTCACTTCCTTTCCACTCTTGAATTTTGCTCCTTCTGGCTTACTTGAAGGCTGTATAGTTCCTACACAGGTATTGTTTCCCATACCCCTGACTCATGCCAGTGACGATTTTATAGACCTGCATCATATATATCTTGTCGGTTTTCTCTTTTTCAGTCTGAGCAGAAGCTCTCCTGAAGTTTTGATCATGTTTTATGTGTACTGTTATTTTATCATGTATGCCATGTCATTAGAGTCTTCTGCCACTCTGTTATCTTTTTACCTAGCTTTACCCTTACGTTTTTCATCCTGAACAGCTTCTTTCACTGATTACTTCCATAAGTTTGAATCCCAAGCATTTATTCCCCTTTATCAATATGAGGGCACTTCCCTTGTTTTAAGGTACCTTTAAGAGMTTTTGGTGAGGAAATTGGTCAAAATGCTTTTAGAAAATCAAATACATACAGCAAGCAGATCTTCTTTGTCCTTCCTCTTTGTTTTCAGCATAATGTAGTAACTTTATCAGATGGGACTTGCCTATACAAAATCTATGTGATTTTTCCCAAGTAATTAGTACATATCCATGTAATTTCTTCCTCATTATAGGCTTATTGATCAGTATTTCATTGCACCTATCTGTAATCCTGTCCAAAAGTGGTGCCATAGCAGCCTGGTACTGTAATACAGAAGCAATTGTAAGCTTGAGGTTGTGCATCTGTTCAGACGTTCCACATTTTGAGAGCTCTTGGGTGAACACCATGTTAACATTATTTTTTTTATTTGCTTCCTGAACTCTTGACATTTCATTCTGAGTTAGAGGCTTCACTGTGTTTCCCAAAGACCCCTGGTGTGGAAACCATTCATGAGTTCCTCTCAAGGTAAATTTAAAAAAAATTCATTCAATTTTTTTTCGTACTGCACCTATACCAGTGAAATAATGCAGTCACAGGGTGGCTTCTGATTGTTGTGGTCACTCTTTTACAAGGAACACAAAACAGCTATTATAGATATGGGCATAGGAACTCCACAAGCTGAGTCTGCAGATCAGCAATAATTTATATATGTCTCCTGGCCACCTGATGCTTTTTAAGGTGTATCTCTGCACTGGTAGAATCTAACTACTTTGGTTTACATATTAGCCAACAGTCGCTCCTTAAGCCATGTTATTATCTTCTCATATCTTTGACTGATATAAGGAGATATATGCAAACTCAGGATATGTTCCTAAAGTTTAAAATTGTTTCCAACTTCAGTGCAAAGGTGAGTGTTAATCAGCTTCAGTTATTAACTTCTTTAACTCTTCTCTAGTGTAAGAAAATATATATACCTCTAAATAGCAATCAGCTAGCAACTGTCCCAATGATAGCCAACATCACAGTGGCCACAAAGTTTGTTGGGGAACAACTGGTCTAGCAATCCATTATCAAGATTGGATTTTATAGCTTCCTTTCTGTTTTATCACCACAGGAAATTCACTTAAAGACAATTTAAAGGTAAGATGCTTCCTTATGCTTGTGCAGCTAAGAGCTAAATAGTGTTATAAGGGAACTGTGTCTTAAAATGACTGAGTGATACCCAATTGACATTTTCTACCTTTCTTTCTGCAGAAAGCTGTGTCCAAGTGTTACTACAAAGTTGAATTATGAAAGTTTCTAACAGCTATTAATAACTTCGTAATATTTTTTCTTGCAGCAAAAATACTTTCAAAACTACCCTGACTAGCAGTCCTTTCTTATTGCTACCATTGTTATAATAATAATTGTGTTTTCTTTCTAACCAATGGAGGAGGTTGCAGTACTTAGTTTTATTTCTACTCCTAAATATTCTGGCTCAGTGTGGCATGGAACATGACTCTTAACAATGATACCATTTACAGGCAATGGTTATAATAATAAGACAAACAGTGCTTAATGGCAATTGAAGTCCTTAATTAATAACATTTTAAATCCTACTACAATCTGTTCATTACACATTGCAGTAAAACTGCTCAAAACTCATGCCTTTTATTCAGATGGTACCCAGAGTCATTGCTGTGCTAACAGGCTTCACCAGTCTCTCAATTAAATCTGACAAATATAAACTGCTTTGCCATATAGCTAGGAAAAAAACCATGTTTATTTTAGAGCCTGTGGTAATCCTGGCTGTTGAATCTATATCTTGGTTGAGCTGGTAGCTGCATCACTACTAAGCCTCTGTTGCAGAATGGCACAAGAAAGATATTACATGGCTGTAATTAGCATCTGGGAGATTTGCCCCCAAGGCATCAAATATCACCCAGAAGGATTAACAGCACCTCCTTACCGTCTAAAGCAAGCCCAACAACAGGAACATCTTCTGCATGTGGCTCTTTTTGACTGAACAATAAGGAACAGCACTTCAGTTAAGTGTCTGCCACTGGGAACTGCAACCGCTTTGGGGATCCATAAGCATCCAGTGAGCTGGAGCTTGACTTTGGTGACAGATCATGGCACAGAAAACATACTTGAGAGGTTACCTGAAGCAGCTACAGTGTGGATTTCTGTCAGGTCCTGGTGCACCATTCTATCAGCTAAAAACTAGGAACTGTTATGCAACATTTGGTAGCTGAAGAGCATCTTCTGGGGAAGTTGAAGGCATTCCAGCTGCTACTCTGTCCATCTGTGCTAGCACATGCTCCAGCCCGCATGGCAGGGAAGAAGCTGGTCTTTGGCAAGCATTTCCATTCTCTCATCATTGCAGAGGTACCTGTCCCATCTGTCTTCTGCTTCAGATAACTGTAATTTGAGAATAGCACTCTGGCATTGAGGACTGAGAGCTGTGATTGGATAAGTACTAGAATCAATCCTGAAATGAAAGTCTAGTTAAATTAAGAAATGTTTGCAGTCAGAAAGGTCTGTCTCATATCTCTAAGGCTGTTACTTTTTCTCATCATTTTCCTCCAGAAATCTTTCCTAGGTAAGTACTTGCAGTTCACAGTTAAGATACATCTTAACCTTTCAGGTAAATGCCAAGTGATCTTCTTTGCCTTATGATTGCTAATTATTTTTAAAAAGTCAGGGACAAACCATCAGATGTGTTTAAATTAACATCTGTACAGTGCCAGATGTCATTCATCTAAGTTGGCATAGTAGGACTAAAGTTTTTTTCCTTTGCTGGTATTTTTCACGAAGATGGCACACTTTGCATTTAGAGCACTATCCTGTTGTGACAGCACTGCTACATAAATTTCCCACCTGAATCCAGTTATTCTGTTCTCAGTTCAAGTAATTTATTTCAAGAACTGTGGGTCTTGGGCAGTTTCAACCAAAGTCTTGGTGAGAGAAACATGACTGAAATATTACAGAGAGAAAAATCCACTTTCATTTTGAGTGATGCACCAGGAGCTGAAAAAAACCTATGCTAGAGCTGCTTTGGTTTCTTTAAAATTCTTTTTCATTTATAAGTTCATACAAGAGTTTAAATGCTGCTTATATAGCTTTCTATGGTCATCACGATGTCGAAACTTTTGGTAAACTTTTTATTCATAACCACCTTGAGCCAGATTCAGTAAAAGACTTTGATATCTTAAAGTTACCAAGGGAAAAATATGCAGCTAAATTTTAAATCCTGGAACAGATCAGAAAGTTTTGCTCCACTGCAGACCTTGGGCATATATACTGGAACTGCAAGGCAGTCATGCAATTCAAAACCCAGAGCTGAAAACCCACTCCTCAATGTTCCTGAGCTGAACAGGCAGGTGCTGTCTACTTTACCTCCACAGTTATCCACTTCTTAAAGCAGAAAAGTTCAAAATCGCTGGTCCATGGAGTGATTCACATCACTCCCTTCCACTATCAAACTGGAAAGGAGTTTAATGAAGGAACCCCTCTGATGCCACCTATTGGTAGCTGGCCCTTGTGCAAGTAAAAATAACATTTCTTAGAATTAGGAATTCTGGGAATTCCCAGGAGAGCAAACAAAAAAGATCGTTTCCAGTGATTATGGCACACAGCAATGGAAAGAGGAGGAAAAGGCTGATCTCTAATTTCTGGGCTTGCTTATATTTCTGGTTGTAATCATTCCATAATTAAAAATTATGTAAAGTCAGTAGCAGCATAGGAAAGCTCCAGAAAATATTTCCATACTAAATTAGGACACCCTCCCTTCCAAACAAACATTGAGATTTTCCTAGGGCTTTGTCAGTGGTGAATCTGTGAAAGAACTACTGAAATATATGCTCATCAAAATATGTTGTAACATTTATAATCCCTGGGAGAGAGGAGAGAAAGAGCAAGCTGATTAGCATCTGTATTTGGTGGTGAACTTCCAAGAAGAAAACATTAATTGACTTCTGAGATTGTAATGTAGATTTATGTTCACTTCCTTTTAAGCTAAAATATTTACCCAGTTAAAGATTTATGCCACGGCTGCGGTAGGTCGTGTTTTGGAACTCAATGAGTGGTTATCTCCTGAAATTCTTGCTTTAAGATTTAGGACTGATTATTTGCAGTGTTCATTTGATGGTTTTAACTAATCTTAGGATTTACTGCTAGTGGTTCTGATAAATTTTTACATGATTTCATTTTGACCATAATTTGATATTTGTACTGATTAAGTCTTCAGTGATTGGGAAGTACTTGTAAAAAGCTTAAGTATTGTGCCCTGTTTGAATTGATTCCTGCTTATTTATTACTTTTAACAAAATTCATGAGAAGCATATTTAGTCACTTTTTCTTCAATACATGATTTTAGATGTGCCATTGAGATGGAACTGATTACTCTCCTTTACCTGTGGCTCACTCTGGGTGATTTAGTAAGACTAGCAGGAAGGAATTGTCCAGTATGAATGAGTGAATGCACACTGGTTCTAAGAGCTTGATAACTGCTGACATGGCTTGGTAAAAGCAGAGGTCAATTGTAATCAGACTGCCCTTTTCCAGTACGATTTCCTGTCACAGAATGACCAATAAAACAAAAGTTTCAGTGCACAAGAAAGTTCTTGCTGTACGATCTTAATTCAAATCAGATTAAAAACAACCTTTTATAAAAATTTCCTATGAAGCAGGAATTCCCCAGAGCCAACAACTGTTTTGTGAAAACGACATTCTTGTCAGTTTGCCCAAAAATAGCTGTAACATTGATTTATGAGAGCAGTTGCAGGGGGTTTCAGTATTCTCCTGCCCACAGCAGATCTGTTGATGGGATGCTAAGACACTGACCCTGATGCTCAGAGGACCTATAGCTCTGGGATAGGCACAAACCTGTTCTGGCTCCATGGGAACTATGCTAGATCTGAGATATTTTGAATGAAGTATTTCAGGCTTACTGAGCTAGTGGTTCCACGCAGAAGTTTTTCTCTTCACAAAGTGTCTGAAACTCCTGAAGACACAGGTTTCTAAAATGTCCTGATATGTCTTGCAATCAACTGAAACAGTGCAGTTTTTAATAACTCTCAGCTGCATATCTCACCCCTGGGCTGAACTGATTATGCTGCAGCCTAGCCTTCATTTTGAAAATTAAGTTTCAAAATGTGCCCCAAATGCTTTCAAAGACTTTTTTTTTTTTTTCCAGCTGAGCCTGCAAAGACCGTGAAACACCAGCTCCAAGAGCTGAAGTTATCCTTCTGATGTCTTTTGGATAATGACCTGGAAAAGGTGGAAGCTCTCTAAGTCACATATCCAATGGACCACACGACCATTAGAGCAGAGAATTTTCTGCAGTAATAGAAAATATCTGCAGAGCCAGCGGGTTCTTCAGCTGCCAGCTGTCCCAGTACTTCAACAGGGAGGAAAACCCAAGCCGGTAAGTACTGCCTCCCATGTGAAGTGTCAGCATGTACTGTACTCTGATGTACAACCTGTCCAAGGTCTGTAGCAGTGGAAACTACCATTTGCTTCTTACTGCAGCCTGCAACTAACTCAGCATCAGCAGAACATCGAGAACATAGAATAGCACTCCAGTTGTTCAAAATAGCAAACTTCATCTTCCAGAACAATCACCCGCATAGGGAGGATGAGAGATGGCAGCCAAACAGAAGTGAGGAAGGGAGCAGGAAATTGCACCATCCATTCAGAAAAGATCAGTATTGCTACTCCTATCAGCCGACTTTTGTAAAAAGAAAAAAATAAATAAGGCTATAGGTGGGATTCAGATTGAAACTCAGATCCCTAGATTTAGGTTTCTGCCATGTCAGCCTACAGCATATGAGCCAGGATCATACAGCTGATAGAACAGTAGTGCCATAGGATATGCCTCAGAGCATCTGAAATGTCTGTGTGTGTGGGTGGTGGATGAGGTGAAGGGATGGAGCCTTTGGGACAACATTTGGAGATCCAGTGGGATTTCCCAGCATTCCTAAAAGGATACTAGGTGACTACCTAACAGCTGGCAGGTGATTTATACCCTTACTGTTTAAGCAGTCGTGATAGCCAACAGATACCTTGAGTCATTTGCCCACATTTGGTGCTCTGGAACGAGCACCTGAGAGAGCTGAAAGGCAGGTATGACACAGGACTGATGAGTGTCACACACATCTTGGAACATCATCTGGAGATAAGGCAGGATGCCTCAGAGCTGTCCAGAATGGCACTGGACATCTACAAGTGAGCAACTAATTTCAACTTAGAGGTAAATCACACTTCCTTGAAGTACAGAGACCTGTTCACCTCACTAAAGTCACATTTGCTGAACTGAACAGCTCTCCATATGCATTACCTCTATCCTCACTGTCTGCAGAGATTAAAGATCTTATTCGAAAGGTGAACATTGTAGGTTCACCTATATTTTTAGGTGTCTGGAGCTGGAATATAATATGACACTTAATATTTTTTATTTTAAAAAATCTTGGCTAGATTTAGTTAGATGCCAGTGAGACTGGATACCAACAGGACTGTGGATCCCAGTTAAAAAAAAAATCTCTGGAAATCCTATGGAAAGTGCATATAGTCCCAAATAGGGCTGTTTTATTCAAGCACACTCAATATCCCTGTTTTACGTATGAATCCTGAATACCTGGCACCTGAAGGTTAGATGCTGCACATCATCAAGCACCCATGGTGGATCTGAATGAATGTCTGTCCGTATTTAGGACCTTAAGCAGGTTTGTAATGTCTTCCCCCGATGGATTTAAAAGAATAGACAAATGATAAGACTGAGTTTCATTTKTCTCAAATTGTGTAAACCACAAATGCTTTATATTTAATAAAAAGGTACCACTTTATGTTGACTTCCTGTGGTTCTTTTTATTAAGTGTTACTTTCCAATGCACCCTATGAGAGAATAATAATAAGCTCTGCCACACTTGCTGCACAGAATCCATTAAAACATCATCTGTCCTTCCCCTGTGAAGATGTGCCCCCTGAGAGGTGGTATGAACATTGATTTTCCAAAAATAAAGAAGAAAATTACCTGCCAAAGAGCAAATACAAATTTCAGAAGTCACATGCACCATTGTGGTACTTTGGATAACACATTGCAAAGTTTGATAATAATTGAGGCAATCTGACTGCTGCTTGTCAAACTGAAAATTCAAATGCCTATTTGAATACTGTCTGATTTCATAAAATTATATCCAAATGTGTCCTCCTTCATTTTTTGACCAGAAACTTCAGATTCATCTCAAAAAATTTAGTCCAGAGCACATCAAATGTCACCTGCTGGTGACTGAATCAGCTCAGGAGAACAATAAAAGTCTACCTTTCTTCCTATAAACAATTTGCTGAATAACTCTGGGAAAATAGTCCTCCTCCTCATGCTGCTCTGTCTTTGGCTACAGGGAACATCRCCGTATTTGGCTGCAAAGCACCTTGAGAGTTGCAGGTTCAGCTCCAGGATTTGCAAGTGTTCTTAGACCATTTCTAACAGAAGGAGTGGGACCAGAGTCACAACAGACATAACATGACAGCTAGATACAGCAGCAAACAGGTAAAAAAGGAGGAGCCTTTTGAACAGCGGCTTTGGTCTACTTCATTCCACAGCAACAACTACCATTAAAAATCTGGAAAAGTCCTATTGGTAGCAGAGGAAAGGAAAAAAACTGAAAATGGTCAAGTCTGTGATGATATAAGGTATTAAGTACAGCTTTTACTTTAATGAGATCCTTAATCCTTTTCTTTTTCAGTTAAAAGTTTTGTAAGAAAAGCTCCTCTATGACTGTACTTGAAAAGACTGATTTCTTACTTTCAGCGGCTAAAAATAGTTGAGACAGAGTATAGCTCGTTGCTGCTGCTAAATCTGCTTCCTTTGGAGCCGAGCAAGATGACCCCACAGCATAAGAGAGAACAGCAGAGCCACAGCTCTTGTCTCCAGTGCTGCCTGGTGTTTGCGAGCTGCTGGGGGCAGCCTGTGCTGCCTGCGGGCACTGCTCAGTCGCCACGCTGGTGCCGGTGCTGTCCCTGTACCGACGGCTCTTGCTGGCACTGCCACACTCCCTGACCCACCTCAATGTGCTTGACCCTCATGGCACCATTGCCTGTGACCACATCACTCTGCAGGACTGTGTCGCCTGAGTGCAGATTGCTCTGGTGGCACTGAAGGCTGTTAGAGACTGGCACTAGGTTGCTGCCTTTGAGGGTTGTTATAGTAAGGTGTAATAGTGTTTCGTGCAAAGACCCTCAGAATGAGCTTTTTCCAGGACTTGGAGGCAAAAGCACCACTTGATTGAGTTCAGTTTATGAGTCTGTTAATTAACTCAGATAAGGCTAATTAGCACAGCACTACAGCACCATGGCCATACTCCTTGCAGGGCCAATAAGAATTTATGAACCTCACACTTCTGCCTCCACATTAAAACTTGAGAATTTCCCCGTTTAGCAGGAACTAGCGGAACCAGGGCACCTCGGGCACCCTGGAGAGGCCGACTTGGTGCTACAAGCAGGTACCCACAGTATTCACCAGTCAAGAGCTCATGCTTCTCCTGTTCTACACCCAGGCCAATCATATCCACTGTGTGTTGTATCTAATTTGATATAAAAGACCAAAATGGGTTTTGCTGTTTCAGGTTGAAAGAGTTAACTGCTTTTCAGCTGATTCTAGCATCTCCATTTATAGGTAGTGACTTATGTTTGCCTGAGTTGTCAGACAGTGTGTCATTCCTGTATTAGTCATAATTTAGTTTTATATTTCTGCATAATTTTAATATATGTCAAAAATGATTCATCTGGGATGCTACTTCTATTATCACACAGAACTTATCCAACTGATAATTCAGGATAATGCAGATCTTGGGAGATTCTTAGAATAGGAAACATATTTAAGCACCAGAAGAAAAATAAAAAATAAAAGGAGGGAGAAGTCCTATCAAGATTGTGAATTTGAGGCTGTGGTTAAAAAAGGACAAAAATTTTATGAAAATGGGCAGGTGCTATGTGTTCCTAGCTCAAGAATCTTAGCTTGTGAAGTCAGTCATCTGGCATCCCACAATATTAACCTGTGGGTACTTTCACTGAGGGAATCACTGCAACTTAGGACAGGCATCTAAGATAAATGAGAAAAATTGCCCTCTTCAGACACCTTTTCTGTTTTTCCTAGACTCTAGATAACCAGCTACATTTTCAGAAGTCAAGAGTTCAGCAGGTAAGCCCCACTTAGGCTAACTCAAAATTGAAAGAACAAAGGTTTAGTTTAAATCTTTTCCTAGCTTAGGCTTTCTGCAGTAATTAGAAGCTGTAAACAAATAACATACATGCTTGTCAAACACCCTTTGCTTCTCCTACTAACTGGCATATCAGTTATGTGGAGCAGCCACCAACACTGCTACTGAACAAACCAGGCCTGAGTCCTCCAGGGGATCCACGAGGTGAAAACCTCATGAAGTTCAACAAGGCCAAGTGCACTTGGGTCGGGACAAGCCCCAGCATCAATACAGACTGTGTCACAATTTCAGACATTTTCAATTTTTAAGGCTTTGTCTGCCTGTACTGCTACAGGAATGAACTTTCTGTGGGAATGGCCAAAGTATGGGTCAGTCAGGAATATTCAAGCCATGGACAGAAGGACCTTATCCATGTAAATAAATGACAAGAAATGAAATAAATGTCTATCTACATAGATAAGTAGAAAGATGCAGCTCTGTTCAACAGCTTTCTCTTTGATTTTGTGGAGGGACTTTAACATTCCTGAGAGTGAACAGAGCAGTATGATTACAGAGGCCCCTCTCCTTCTGTCTGTTGACTTCCCAATGCCACATGTGGTGCTCCAGCAGGAGATCCTGAAAAATTCCCGTACCTAATATTCAGTAACTGAACATACAAGCACTGTGAATTCAAAAAGTTCCCATTTTGACTCAGATGACACAGAGATTTTGAGCCCTCAAGCTGAAACTGCATCAATGAGGCAGAATGTAGTGTGTGAGGGCAAGAATGCAGTCCCAAATATCCAAAAGGGCTGGTAACACTGTTCTGTTTCAATAGGAAGCTTTGGTGGGCAAAGGTATGTGGAAATGTCAAGAGAACTAATTTCTTTCTTGGCTGATCAGCAACAAGATCTCTTTAAAAATGGACTGCCTGTGACAGCTCTACTGAAAAATTGTACCATGACTAGAACCATTAATCACAGTGTGACTGTAACACCTTAAAATGAAATCAATCTAAAATAATCGAAGCCTTTCTAAAGATCTGACTCAGGTTCTTGCACTGATTCTGGTCATGTCCAGCTGAGATAAGATGAGGGAATGATGACTTACTCAATTCATAAACTTATTCCCTAAAACAGCTCAAAAAAAAAGGAAGGTATGCTTGTTGCAAATTATCTTTGCTTGAAAAAACCTGCTTTTAAATGGAAGCACTTAAGAATTGAACCATCAACAATAACTAAAATATTGGTTTTACTTAATATAGATATAGATACAGAGCTATAGTTCACACACCATGAGACTGGAAAGCACTTAGATCATCCATTCCCTGTCACTCCCCAAGGCAGGTTCAGCTATTTCAGTCTTGACCGATGTTTAAAGACTTACAATTTTTTGTCCTTTTTTTTCAGAGAATACAGAGAAGACTTTATTCCCTTTGTCTTTATAACTAATTTCTTGAAAAGTGATCCCATGTCTGCCTTATTTCTTTCCTTAATTAAGGAACTTCAAGGCTTTCATTAGCTTTTCTTGATTTGCAGTATTTTCTAAATCATGCTTGCTATGCACTTCTCTCCAGTTATGCATATTTTACTGAAAATAAGTAATAAAGACTGCTCACATGTCCACTCACATGTTACCAGGATCAAATAGAAAGAACYATTTCACGTCTCTCACAAAAAATAACCTTGCTTATCCATCCAAGGACACACCTTTTATCGCAAGTGGCAAAACATTACAGCTTCATGCTTGCCTAATGTGCCCCTGTAATCCCTTCTGCCAGTCACTAAGCTGCTGTCCAGCTGGTTTTTCTCTACCCTGTATTTGTGCAACCTAGAGCTCCTGTCTTCAGGTCACACTTGGTTCTTGCTCTCAAGCAAATGTGCCCTGTTTGAGTCTCATCATTTCCCTTCTGACATTGAATATTCAATAGTTATTCTCCAAGAAGTTTTCCGACGGCGGTCCATCCACCTAAGAGCTGTTGTGTATTTTCCTAGTTTGTCTTCAAAAATAGTAAATGAGACAGATATAGGAGTCTTTGTAACACAGAGCTTGCTACTAGGTTGCATTAGTTTGGTTTGATATACGTTTGACAAAGTATTTGCTAAAAGTTTTCTTCCCATTATTTTCTAGGTGTTTACACAAGGTTTACTTCATTATATTTCAATTTCTTTATAGAAATGGAAAGTATCTAAGGTCCTAATTTCTTGTCTTGGGGCAGTGGAGTGGGGAAGCTTTCCCTTTGAAAAAAAGAAGGAATTTTTATTGTCGATTTTTTCATCTTCTGGAAGCTTAACTCAGCTCCAGCTCCTTCAGGTTTTCAAAAGTACCTACCTGCCATTTTGAAAGACCTTCTGTCACTCAGATGACATAGGGTAAATTTTTGGGTTATCTAGCTTGTGGCTTTAAGCTAGACACCTGCTGAAATTAACCTTTTCAGTGAAGACTGTTGCAAGAAAAGACAATGAAAACTCTGACCTTTTTACTGTTATTTGCAAATATTTTTTCACTTCTATTGAGCAGTAGTCAGATGCTTAACTTGGTCTTTTTCCTTCTCAGCTAATTCACTTTCCCAAAATCTTTACTGTAATTCTTTGCTTATATTTTGCATTCCCCCTCTGTGTCTTATGGTCATCCATTCATATTTTGATTAAGTTTCATCTATTTGGAAGATAAGGGGGCAGGAGGAGAGGAAAGAGAGAGTTTCTTTCTGAGCTTGTAGGCAGTGAGAAATCAATGGTTTAGTCAATCTTCTTTTTTTACACCATTTCCAGGCTGTGAACTAAACTGCTGTGTGCTGATATCCTTGTTATGATTTTGCTTCATATGTACGAAGTAGCTGATGTGACCACTGCTACATAACATTGACTGGATAATTTTGTTGGTTTTCCTTTCATCACTAGATAAAAGCACAATTCTCCAGCACACTGTACGTGCAAGGAAAACCTGCACTGAGATTACCTATGGGATAAAGCAACACACAGGTACAACTAACTGTAGATACAAGGGAGCAATGCCATTACAAACAGCATATGTGACTTCTGAAACAGGCAATGACATATTGCCACAGGTCTCACCTTGGAAGTAACAACTAACCATGAAGACAATTCAGTCAGTGATTTAAGGCACCCATTATTCCACCATCATTTGTGCACTCACAATCACCCAGAAAAGCATATTTTATATGACAAAAACAAAACAAAACCCCCCCACCAAAACCCAAACTCAATCAATTTAACTATCTAGAGTACAGATACTGGTATCGTACTAATTTAGCTGCCTGTGGTACTATCTAGAGAATCCAGAGATTGACTCGCTGACATCAAGAACATGGATGTTGAATACATCGTACAAGTTAACATGCTCTCAGATATTCTAGAACTGTTGGTCCAGAAGAGTTCAGCTCTGTGACTTATTTGCCAGCCTGGATGCCCAAGATATCCAAGGGCATCTTATGTCACACTAGATGCCTATGTTTGGGCAACCAAATCGCTCCTCTGAACCTTATCCTCATTCGAATCTCAGACAAAAATCAAAAGCTGGGTGAATATTTGCACATGGAAATTGAAACTGTAAAAGACATTACTTAAACCTTAAAACATGTGAAAGAAAAATTGTGTTTGAAGAACTGCTCTTTAACTATTGTAAAATTCACCCAGACATCCTTCCTTTGCAGCCAAAACAAGAATCAGGTCCCCCCAGGATTCACAGGACTGCTGTGTATTCCCATGAGGAGAGCAAAAAGCAGTTTTGGAGTATCACTGGTGAGACCATAAAAGGCTGTTCATCTTTGCAGTGATTTCAAATTTGCATTACACAGCAGGCAGGTTTTTTTAACTCAATCTATATTTGAGAGTGGTTTTGTTTTGTTGGTTTATGGACAACATGTCTTTAAGATTGATGAGGTCCAAAGTTATAAGCTAGGCAAGAATGAAGATAATGAATGAAGAGGTCCCTGAGGGTAAAAGAGGTATAACAAGTGATATAAAGAAGTGGTGTCCCACAGGTATGCACTCCTTGGTTGTCACCTGCTTTCCAAAGGCACTAATGAAAACAGCTAAGGCCCGAGGGAGACTTCTGTGGAGTCAGTCATACTCAGTACATCCATCCCATTCAACTGTGCTCTCTAGGGATGCATGTTACTGTAACAGGGCAATACATTTACATTCTTTCTCATATTTATGGAAGGATCGATGTATATACGTGTGGATAGTGTAGGCAGACACAGCTTCTCTASCTGTGTCTGCTCCAAGCTGGCCAAATACAAGTTAGCTCTGACACAGAATTCATAGGATGCTAGGATCCATGTCAGCAAGACTGATTGATGCAAGCTAAAATCTGTACACAGCATCTAGATTGGATCTGGCTCCTTCCTAGACAGCTCAGAGTATCAGTTCAGGCTACAGTGAGCTGTAGGTATTYCCATCATGTGTAGAGACCAAGTGAGGTAGTGCAGGAGCTCCTCATTACCAATCCGTCTGCCTTAGCTGCATGGCTAACCTGGCACAGGTAACCAACCTCATGTATTTGTACACAGCACAACCCACAGGCTCCTGGAATCCCACTCTGCAAGGATGGGCTCCTAATATTCTTCACATTGCATGAACAGCAAAGGTGCAGCCCTCACATGAATTAATAGAATTAATATTGTTTCTATTTGTGATAATCCAGTTAACTTCTGTTGATGCCATGCCCCCATATCAACTTCTTTTAAATAAAGACACAAATAGATGGAAAAAGAGTTTCCATTTCGGTGCCTGCTTCTTGCATCTTTGTTTCCACATCCATCAGTGCCACACAATAGTTGCCAAGTTAAACAATTGTTGCTTCCATTTGTTCATTTGAGCATAAAGACACAGTTCTATGGTCTTATACAACTATTTAATTCTTTTGAATAAACACAATAAGAATGAAAGCAGCTGAAAAAGTCAAAGCGTACAATCTTCACCCTCTTCATTGCTTAATTAATAATGTGTTAGGGCAGGGTATAGTGGTTATACAAGATAAGCTTCAGGCTTATTTTTATCTCAGAAATGTCCTTTTCATTACGGAATCACAGGATGGGTCAGGTTCGAAGGGACCACAGTGGGTCATCTGGTCCAACATCCCTGCTCAAGCAGGATCATCCTAGAGCACATGGCACGGGATTGTGTCCAGACAGTTCTTGAATATCTCCAGTGAGGGAGACTTCACACCCTCTCTGGGCAATCTGTTTCAGTGCATATTCCCGCACACAGTAAAGAAGTTCTTCCTCATATTCAGGTGGAACTTCTGTGCGTCAGTTTCTGGTCATTGCCTCTTGTCCTAATGGCTGGCACCACCAGGAAGAGCCTGGCTCCCTCCTGTGGACACTTTCCCCCTTAGACTTATACACATTAATGAGGTCCCCTCTCGGTTGTCTCTTCTCGAGGCTGAACAGGCCCAGCTCCCTCACCTTTCCTCATAAGAAAGATGTTCCAGTCCACTTATCATCCTTGTTGTCTTCCATTGGACCCACTCCATTACTCCTTTCTTTACAGTACTATTATTAACACATAATTAATTTTAAGTTCCTAAGTTACATCACAATGGATACAGGAAAATAGAGTATGAGAAGGTTGAGATTTCCTACAGAGGGGTTCAGTCATTTGTAAGGAACATATTCCAGCACCACAGTGTCTTGCCAGCTTCATTCCCCTGCCATCTGTACCTACACTACCTACATAATATGCACTCTCCTACTTTATCATGCTGAGACAGACTTGATCAGACAGATGCCRGGCTGAGATGGGGAAAAGCACCTGCCATGTGAAAACTCATGAACTCTGCAAAGGTACACATAAACACTTGCACACATTTAATTACCCACACTGTTCAAATAATGGTGACTGGAAGGTCAATCTGTAAATGATGAATCTCCTGTGATACACTACAGGTCAGAATAGGTGACTGGGGAATCCCCTGTGGCTTTATATTTAGAAAAAAATCTCAGTCTCACAGAGTACCCTCTGGTGGCCTTCTGTACTGCCATGAATTAAAAGTCACCACACTGTTTTTGTTTCACATAGGACAATTATTAAACTGCCAGAGATAAAGTCATAAAACACACAAAATCTGTTCAGGGGAAACATCCAAACAAGCTATTGTCTTCCAGAAATGTATTCTGTAGCTTCATATTATGTCTGAAGTATGTTATTGGTCTTTATTAAGGAAACATTACTGGAATGACACAAAAATCAATCCAGCTCAAGGTTGACTAAATTGTATCACAAGTCCAGAGGTTTAAGAATATGGCTTTTTCTACCAAAAGTTACTGTGGATGGAAGAATATATTGGACTTGAGTCAAAAATCAAGCCATTTCTATTTCTGGTACATACCCTCAGCATTCTAGGGTTTATGAAGCAACAAATGTTTGGGGTTTTGTTTTGGGGTTTTGTTGGTTGGTTAGTTGGTTGGCTGGTTGTTTTTTTGCTGATACATATTCAAGGAATAACTCTTCAGTGCAAGACAACAAATAAAAACATTATCTTTCAAAGTGGCTTCATTTTACAATTTTTATATCTTTATTCTACAATGAATAAAATTACACTTGAAATATAGTTTCAGGAGTTGGTTTCCTACAGTGTTTTCTTTGCTTCAGTGTCATCACAGAAATCATCACCTGGAGAAATTTTCATAATTCGTGTTTCTAGGCTCTAGGATTTTAATTTTAAATGGGTTGAGTTAACCCAGAAAGGTAATGACTGCATTTATAGCTATGCCTTTCATATAGTCAGTTCTGCTAATACACTAAAAGTTTTGTTGATCAAGGTATATAGTATGTTATTCACTAGATAACTGTAGCTCTGGGAGAAAAAAGTTGGGTCAAATGTTGAAAATGGGATTTTTAAATGGACTATGTGGAGATTTTTGTTTTGTTTGAAAAAATTCTTTACCTCTATAAGCATTCTTAAACTAGGGAACAAACAAAAAATCTTGTATGTTGGGTTTTGTTCTAGACTATATAATTGTCTTTTTTTTCTTAAATGTTGGAAAAATAACGTATCTATCAACTTTTACAAGTTTCAAGAGATTTCTAGGCATCCAGCATGAAAGAAATAAACTTATTCTGATGTACTTACTCAAAAAGAGGTTCCTTGCACAATCTATCTGAAATAGAGTTCCCTTGAGGTAGCTCAAGTTGGCTCTCAAAAATAGAGGTATCAACATTTTAGAAAGCTTTGACTAAACACACCTCTACCCATTAAGGAAAAGTAGGTTTGTACTCTTAGGAAAGATCTTAGACCTAATCTTGCAAAACATTCCATGCATAACTAATGCTCACCCTTGCAACCGCATGCGTTTTATTGAGATCAGAGTTTCATTCGTGTACAAGTTGATTCAAAGACGTTTTTTTCCTTCCCATAACAAAGAACCAGTGCTATTCTGGAATTAGTGATGAGCAATGGGATAGTAAGTAGTGACTCATTTGCACTGAGTAATCACACTGGAGCACTTGACCTGTACAGCTAAATCAAACCATACAATTCAACCTAACAATGTTTAAGTTCAAGCATAATTTTCCTGAACACTTTATCTGAAAAATGTCTATCAATGACAGAATGAGTCATTCAAAAGGAGAAAGAACTGCAGAAATATAAGTTATATATTATAATTAACTACAAGGTACTTGCACAGGAAGATATAGGTAGAAAAGCCTTTCATGGGAACCTTAAGGAGAGTAGGGATGCAGTGAGCTAGCACTTGTATAGAGTCCGCTAAGAATTAAGTCTACAGTCCTGGAAACACTTATGCCCATATCCAGCTGCAAGCATAAAACACAAGCCTGTGGAAGGCAATGCACATGTACACTTGGACTAAAGCCCCTGTATGTGCCTCCACATGACTACAGGGAGAAAAAGTCAATTTTGTTGTGAAGTCATCTATCTGAGACTCCAGTCACGAATCACTTTCCAGCTTTGGCACCAATTTACTTGGGACTTTTCCTCTCTACCAACTCTGTAAAATCAGATCAGTGGAACACCCCTAATACATCATATTGTCATGAAACAAATGAAGACTGTGAAGTAGCTACATAAAACAGTAAATATTAAAATGCATTTTAAAAGCAGCTGACAGAGTAAACTACTAATCACAAAATGACTGAATTCTAGGTCATCTTACATGTCCCTTCTGATGACATAACAGTCATCAAAACTGGATTTACGTTTATTACATGATATAATTAAAGAGAATAGCTTTAATAATGTATGTAATATATTTTTGCAAAGTAAGCTTTGTCTCAAAATACAGCTACAGAGAATTTAAAATAGAACTAAGATTTTACTTTAAAAGCTGCAGTTCTGATCCTACAGAACTTTTATTTACCCTCTCCTTATGCTATTTCACTGTAACTATGGAAGGCCAGTTTTCTGGGCTTCAGGCACTTCTGTTTACTCCAGTACCAGCTAAAACCACCAGCTAATTAATCTACAGCATGTGTTACACTATACTGTGTGACTTATTCTCATACAGGCTTGCAGTGCTAGGACATTCAGCCTGTCCCAGCACAGTCATCTTTCCAGGGAGCTGTAATCCCTTGTTTTGTGGTTTCTGGAATTTACAGGGTTTGCAAACTGTTCCCCATGGGTCTTCATTTATATGCTGCTGCAACCTTCTCCTCTGCACCCCAGTGGCATGTGGGAAGCAGATGCAGGAAAAGGGCCCCTGTAATGTTTTCTTAGGTTCCCTAACGGAAGACTTCATCCCACCTGGAAAAATGTAGACTACATAGGGTAAATTTAAGGTAATTACACCACATTCTTGGTCATACTAATGTTTGAAGCACTTATTTTTTTTTTTCAACTTTCCTATTGCATCCATCTACTGTGCAGCTGTGGTCATAATAAGCCAGCTATAGCAGTCTTAATATCTTGTGTGTGGTCAAAAAATCATGCAAACCCTTACAGATTTGCCAGAAAAAATGCTGTTGTTGTTCAGCTCAGTGGCAGATTTTCTCCTTTGTATAGAAATGGAAATATAAAAAAAAGGGCTCAGAGCCTGAGGAGAAACCTGAGCAAATTTTTAACAAAATTAAGCATCATTAGGGTAATAAAAAGACAAACCAAAACAAAAAAAGCTTTACAGGCTGCCTATTCTGGTGGGAAATGACTACAGCGTATAAAAAATTCAACTACAAAGTCACTTTGCATAGCTTTTTGTACATCAAATGCTTTTTCTTTTGGGAGTTTTTTGGTGTCTTGTTTATTTACTTTTTCATTCAGCTACTAGTAGGAAATTTTTCTGTGGTCATTACCTGATTTCCACTGTACTGGTGAGCCATGCAGATTGTTAGCCATTTATGAATGTGTAATACTAAATATTTTACAAAGTTCATTAATCTTCACTGCCAAGTAATTAATGTCAGAGAGACAGAATACTTTTATATGCATGTAATTAATGTAATTATAAATGGGGGAAGCAAGTGGGGGAAAAAGCAGCAAGCAGAATAAATTAATTCTGCAGAGGTCTAGGAGATTAAACCGTAACTTTTTATTGCTTGTTCAGGAATATGTGAAGCCTCCTTCAAGAGACCATGAACACGAAAATTAATGAAAGGGTAGGAGGGCTTGACAGACTCCAGAGGAAGCTGAGGGGCTCCAAAGCAGTTTGCCAAGTAGAGAACCAAAATAAATGCTTCTTCAGCTTTGAAGGAAAACAGAAAGCAGAGAACAGTACAATCCTTTGCTACATTCCAAACACAGCTTCTATCAGCAGTGAATTTGATTTTAAAACTGAGGAACATACTGTATCAGACTCTGTCCTTGCTATTTTCCTGGTGCTGGCCCAGTAAAATATAAAGGGTGGCTCCAGCACAAACAGCAAAGGGTTCTCAGGGGGAATTCCACATAAGCATGGAGACAAACATAGCCCTGATATGCCTTGCCCTAAGCCAATATTGTATGGAGAAATTATTTGAGTAACAAAAGGCAACGGTGTAAAATGTACACACAATAGACAATTGCTTCCCTGCACCAGGGGAAGTTTAGGTTAGACATCAGAAAAAAATTCTTCACTGAGAGTGATTGGGCATTGGAATCGACTGCCCAGAGAGGTGGTGGAGTCACTGTCCCCGGACGTGTTTGAAAAAAGACTGGATGTGGCACTCAGTGCCACGGTTTAGCTGATGAGGAGATGGTAGGTCACAGGTTGGACTTGATGATCTCAAAGGTCTTTTCCAGCTTAGTTCATTCTGTGATTCTGTGATTCTGTGCTTTTATATGATTGACATCCTGTTGCTGCAGCTAGATGATATTTTAGACCTGGTCTAATCTTGATGCATTRTTGGGACTACCTAAAAGAGAGAGACTTGACAAAGATCAAAAAGGTTAAAAAGTGGTGGTGTTTATTTGAAGGCCTTCAGGTACATCTAGGGCATTCAGAGCTCACTCAAGTGGGGGCTTACAGCCCAGGTGGGCCCCCTGATATCCGCTCCCCAAGATAGACCACCCAAGATGGACGACTGGTCACGAGTTCTCCATACTTTTATAAGTTTGGTCCATTAGCATATTGGGGCCAGCTCTTCCAATTAGAGCCTCAGGTAATGAAGTAATTCACCCCAGGTTTGCCCCCCTTCATCAATGGCTGATTACAGATCTTGGGCCTGAAGCAGTAAGGTGTCTTTGAAGTCCAGGCCTGAAGATGGATTGTTTTGTCTAAAAGGCAGTAGCTAACACTTTTATATGGGCTTTAGAGTCACACACTAAGAATTGCAGGGTTATAAGTATATGAGAAATATAAAAGCCAAAATCCTAAGGCATCAATCTAACCTTGGATGGAGAATGGATTTAACTAGATCCCTTAACTAGATCTAAACACAAATCTTGCACACTTTTAAGGCTATCATGATCTTGTGAGGAAATCTTTATGTAGCATCAATCATCAATTGGCTTTTAAACTGGAGTGCTTGACTGAAGAAAGAGGTGCTGATTATAAATAGAAACACAATTGACTGCAGAGTCCTAAATGTCTTTCCTTAGCACCTAAAAATAATTGTCCTGGAAGATGTAGTTCCTGAATCTATTGTGTCATACTCTTGTCTAGTCATGATTCATCACACAAGAAGAGATCAGAAGGACACTGCAGAGAGCAAAGATACACGTGTGCTTTGAGAACCACGTGGTATTAACTGATTAAGATGCATCTTCTGTGAGAGAAGGGTATGTTAAAGCAGCTTGGTCTTTCAACGTTTGGACGTGCTGAAATTGTGACTTTGCCTATTTCAGGTTTTGCCAAACTGTTTGCACCCCAAGCTCTTTCTTTGAAACGAAGTATTTTGAGAATTGCTCTAAACAATCTGTGCGAGGAGAAAGTTCCTGTTTCCTCAGTGACACCTATCAGGTAAAGCAGTGAAAAACAACTTAGGAGCAGTGGAAGTTTTAGTATTTGGCACATTTAAATGAAGATATAAACCACAGCAGTAGATCTGAAATAATGAACAATGCTACTGCGACACAAAAATGAATTAGAAAGTATAATAGGAATTTTTCATTGCTAAAGTTTATGATTTTCTGCTCAGAACACTAATCATCACTGATATTAAGTATAACTTTAAAAAAATTTTCATCAATCCATTTGACAGAGGTGGAATTTCTCATGGGAAAATTCCACTCTGCAGTATTGCTAAGACAAAGAACTCAGAAGTAACAAAAGGGTTTTTAAAATCCTAAGTCCTTTAAAAAATAGCTTGTTACATTGAAATTGCACTCCCTAAAATGTTAGTGTGACATTCAGGTCATGATGTGAGGTTCGTTTTAAAGGCTGATCATTTCATTCAGCCTTGGAATTTCACCAGAAATATCTGAAGTTTTCCCTCTGTGTGAATAAGATAAATGTCCTAGCTGTAGAGAAAGAAAAATGTATTCAGATCCATACTTGTATCAAAAGCTCTATACAACTCATTCCTAAAGTACCTGGATTAGAAATATCAAAGCACCCTGGTAGCACTGCCACATTCCACTGTCATGAACACACTTAGAGAACAGGAAAAAAGTACAGCTTGGGTCATGTGACTCGCAATCTGACTATAATTATTAATTATACTTTAGTTATAATTCTTTTGTTATAAAAGTTGTTATATTGATCAATAACTCCAGCATTTTATGAATTATTAATGGTAAAATCAATCAAATACTGACTGTAGATGCAAACTGATAAAATATCAAACCCACCTAAATTAATCAGCAAAGGGTATAACACAAAAAAGCAAAGGGAAACATAAGAGCTGATTCTGAGATAAGCAGTCCAGCAGAATAACTTTCCCTGTATAAACGATGCTATTGTTCCAAGCTGCATTTTGTGGAAAAGGCTCAATTATTTTGCTAAGCAGATTAATTCTGACACTGGTCAACTTTCTCTGAAATAAACTGGTTATAAAGAGACTGATCACATTCTTTCTAAAGACAGTAGAAACATTTCCCTCCCCTGAAAAAAGTATTGAAACAAATTCTAAAAGTCAAAATCAGCCTAGAGTATTTGGGAGACTATCAATGATCCTGAAACTCAGAAAAAAAAGCCTTAAAAAAATGGTGTGAAATGCAATAGTGTCAGTTCCAAAATGCTCCACCTGGGCTGAAGTATGAATGAGTGACTACTGGGTAAGGAGCAGCTCTGCAAAGGACATTCTGGTGATGATGGGGACTCCAGTATGAGTAGTAGTAGTCAATAACAGCTCAGTGTTATTTGACTTAGCCAAATGTCAAGTCATCACAGGCTGAGCATATCTGCCCCTGTTTTAATTTAGGAGTKAGGTGACCCTACTGCTGTACATAAGTCAGCCTTCCTGATTTCTGTTTTACGTTAAGTTCTATTCAATTTACTGTCCAATTTGTATCACGTCCTTACAGCATATGTTCAGAAAGCATGCCCTGTAGCCTACATCACACATGCCACGTTTGTGTAGTGAAATTTTTGAAGGACAGACACCTGGATGTTACTGCAGAATGTTAACTGGGTTCTTCTTCTCTGGATGTATGATGCCATAACATATCACATATGTTATTTAGAGAATGAAAATATGTCACATTATGTTGTTTTCAGGTTCGAATAAACACACGGAGACAGCTGTCAGGGTTCACCCACAGGCAGAGGCCAAAAGGGAGGAAGAAGCGAGACCCGGCCTCTGCCCTCATTTTATTTATATGTTTTCAAAACCCACTGTGGATTGGAGGATGGGAATACCACCTCCTGCTGTCCACTGGTCAGCAGTATTGTTTATCACATAGGTTAGGAATTCATAACAATCTTTGCCGTTAGGTCAACAATTCGTGTTTACACAAAAGTGCGTGAGAAACTATTTCGCTGAACCAAAAACACTGCACATCTGAAGAACTGCAAAATGCAGGGCCACAACATTATTCTCCTGTTTCAAGGAAAAATTTCTTTGGTAATTATAGTCAATCAAAAGAGGAGTGGAGAGGAATCAATGGAGGAGATTCTCCCCCTCCACTCTCATGATACCCCACCTGAAGTACTGTGGGTCTGTTAGAGCAAGTCCACAGGAGGAGGAGGAAGGTTGGAGCATCAAAGGGTTGGAGCATCTCTCTCCAAAAGCAGCCTGAGAAAGCTGAGGTTGTTCAGCCTGGAGAACAGAAGGCTCTGGGGAGACCTCATTGCAGATACCTTGAGATGTTTTAGGAAAAAAGGAGGGAAAGGGACTTTTTAGACAGGCAGATAGTGACAGGACAAGGGACAATAGTTTTAAACTGAAAGAGGTCAAATTTAGTTTAGATATCAGGAAGAAATTCTTTACTCAGAGCCTGGTGAAGCACTGGAACAGGTTGCTAAGAGAGGTTGTGGATACATCCTTCCTGGATGTGTCCAAGACCAGCTTGGTCAGGAGCCTGAGTAACTTGGTCTAGTGAATGATATCCCTGCCCATGGCAGGAGAGTTGGAATTGGATGGTCTTTAAGGTCCCTTCATACCCAAACCCTTCTACGACTATATGATCATAAGAAAAATACTACAAAATTAATTTCAGGTGTTTTTTTGCCTTGGAGTCTCTGCACCCACTTCTTTGTTCTTGTAAACAAATTTTCCTACTTCAGAAGTATTTTTTTTCTTCACTGTTTCCATGTGAAATGTAAAACTGATTACTAAAATTGACTTCAGGCACATTCCTGGAAACACTACAATGAAAACTAAGTATTGATAAATGCATGAACAAGTTAAAACACCCAAATGTTATTTCCGCAGCCTCAGACACAAGAATATATAATTCATCTTTGTCTATGTAAAGGACTTCAGAATTCAGATTTTGGAGCATTTAAAGTGGACAAGTGTTCTTTTCAAAGAAATTCTCTTTTTCTGTGCTTTTATCAGCTTACATAAGAACTGCAGCTTTACAGCTATAGCTGCAATTTATTTTTTTTCCAAGCACAGGGATATCAGGAAGTCCTAATACGCATCCTCCAGATAAGTGCTCTTTGCTCTCCTTTTCAGCTCCTCCTTTTACTGCTGTATAACAGCTGTGAATTGCGCTTTACCTTATCTTCTCATTTCCTATGCCTCACATTATCAAGCCTTTGCATGTTTCAGTTGAATACTTGCAGTCATTTCTGTGGTATCTTGTGAGGGAAAAATATACTTCATTGTGTATTAGTTAGTTACAAAACAAGGCCTTTGTATAGTATTAAAAGAACCAACACTTCTTTTCTCAGTGCTCATTCTTGTTTGGACTTTTAATTATTGTCTTTCAACTTTCCCTTAATATGTGCAGATATTTATAATTAAGAAGGTGATTTTTYTGTCCCAGCTGTGGCCAAGTATAGAATAGTGAGTAAATGTTGTTTGTGTCAGGTGGTAACAAATGGAAAGTAAAAAATTTGTCTTCAGTAGGGCTGTGCAAATAATTCATTTTTCTATTCAATGGTCAAACTGAAGAGAAATAAAAAAGGCACTTGGAATATTTAAAACTTCCTAATTTTCATTTGACCTAAAATGAAACATCGCATTAATAACTGAGAATGGTCAATAATTTAGCTTTACAAAACAGTGAGAAAATACTACCAGACAACACAGCTTGTTGACATGATGCCAAAGCCTGGATTAATATTAATGCCTAGAAAGATTGCAGCCTGAATTATTCCATTTGCCTGTTTCCAGGTAAACAATTATTCTTTGGAGAGAATCCCTCCAGATGAAGCAGGCAGCCCTCACAGCACTTATTGCAGGACAACCAGAGATCACAGCAATAGCTGGAAGGTGCAGCCAACTCAGGAGGAGTCAGGGATCTTGGGAGGGAGTCAGCAAAGCTGGGTGCAGCGGCAGCAGCAAGGAGCAGTAACAAAGTCAGGCAGATGGAGAACACAGCAGTTCTTGGGAGGACGCAGAGAAAGCCAGCTGAAAAAGAACTAGGTGAGGAGTTTTGAAAGCACAAATGCACAAATTATTACTCATTCTCTATCTGAAAGATTGGACAAGTATTCTGTGGCAAAAGCTTCCTATAGTAAATGTCATTGATGAGCAGCACATAGTGTGGTGGGTAAATCTTGAGTCTTTAATGATATAAAGCAAAGACCCCCAGTCTTCATCTAATGGGAATTATTGCAGAGGAATAAACACCGTGCAGATAACCACATCATCTACTTTCTTTGGTGCTATAAAGAAGACATCTTTTCCTCTGGCTGTACACAGTACTGAGGGGGTCTCCGCCGTGTGTCTTCTCACAGAGGGAGACAGGAATGTCAGTGTAATCGTTTCTCTTCCAGTGTCTTGCTGTCACTCAAACTTTGAGGGTACTGCTCTAGCAGACTTGCTCGAGAAAAGGCAGACTCCATAATGTGTCCTGGCACACTGCAGTAGGCAAACTGGATATCCCAGCATAGTTATTGTGGTGCTCCCGGTCCACATGCAATTGATGTGAGTGCATAAAGAAGATCAAAGCCACAACTCTATCTCATATTGCTCCTCTCAGTCTTTCATCTCCTTACCTTCACTTGGCAGAGGCAGCTTCAGTAGTTAATTTTAGGGTATCAATGGTTTATTTTGAAAAGGATGTTAAACCCGCCCTTTGCCAAGTTGCTGGCAGGATTAGTGATAAAAAGGATCAGGAAAAAACAGGAATTCACCCTGGGACTTTTCAGAGTGCAGTGCAGAGTTGAGAGTGTTGTGGTTGCTCAGGGAAAGATGATCAAAAAGCCTTTGTTCCAGGTAGAACAATGGGTTCTTTAAGCCTACAACACTAATTATGCCTATTATTTCCAGCTTCCATGAAATACCTGTTTATCCAGAGGCAATTTAATTTCTTCTTATCTATCAGCATGAGTAGTTGCAAATGTGTACAGCAGGATTTGGAAATGTCCAACACCTTTCATGTGTCCTGCACAGTGACCCCTGACCTGGTGGGCATGGGGTAGGAGGAGGAAACCCAGCACTGCTGGAGCTCTGCTTGTGCTGAGTAAACTTTTATATTTGTTAGGCAGTATTTGTGAGATACTAAAAACAAAGATATGGAAGTCACTTGTACCCCCACTACCCACAGATCCTTTATTTCTGACTCAAGGAGGTCCAGAGCACTACAGACCAAATTAATCAGGTATTTGGGGGGAGCGGGGGGGTATTTAAATTAACAAACTAATGAATTTTCTACCCATGTTAATCTTTCTATTCACCCTAAAAGGGAAACTTCTAATAATTACTATACTTTTCTGTGTATATACAGTACTGCAAACACATGATAATTGCATAGTTTGATTATCTGAAAATATAAATTTTGTTTAAAAAGTGAATCAAAATTACTAGGGGAGAAGTACAAAAATAACAAATATACCTTTTAAGTAAACAGTATAACTTACCTCATGGGGAAAGATACAGTTACCACTGACTTCAACATGCGAACAAATTTTCCCGGCATTTTTTTTTCCCCAGGTTTTGGCTGGAAAAAAAAGTTGGAATTATCACTGGCAAAATGGGTGTAACACTCATCAATATAAGGTTCTGGTTGTTCCTCTACTGCTGTGGCTCTGTTTTGGAATGATGAAAAGAAAAAGCTTTTGGACCGCTGCATTTTGTTGCTTCAGAAAACCACCTGGCTCTTCCAAAGCAAGCCAGGTGGCTCTGCTTCTCGGGTCACAGGTGGAAAGGAGAGCAGAAACAATTTCTGAGGAGAGTACTGGATTCACAACGTAGGATTCCTCTGACCCCATTAAAGCAACTATATGGGAGATAGTGATGACCAGTTTCTCCTAGTCGAAGGAACAGACTGTGCTGCTGACTGCATTTCTTCTTCATCACCTGGAAGGGGAATGAACATTAGAGCAATTAGTTCAGAAGACACTTATCTAGTGTCAAAGCACAAGAATTTCCATGATCACTGATACTTACACTTGACCATAATGAATCTAATTTTCTCTGTCTTTATGAGAACAATGCTTAGGCCTGTGTTATAAAGTTCAAACTAATATTTTATTATGACATGACTGGTCTCTACAGAGGTATTTTCTATTGGCAGATAAAGGGATCAGATAAAATCATTGAGGAATATGACAGAAAAACTGTGGGGACTTCTTTTAAAAAGAAAAGAGGTGAAAACTCAGGACTCCAGTTCTGCTGAAGAAAATTCTCGGTTTAATGTGTTCTCAAATCAAGATAAAAGTTCAGTACAACTTTATTGTTACTTTCAGCAGTCTGCAACTTGGTGCAAACAGAGACAATTATTTTGTTATTCAGAAGTGACTGTTGTAATGAGAGGAAAATGCTGAAACTCTCATCCCATCCAGTAGTATCCCCCAGTGCCAGCCTAGTACCCAAGAAGATCTACAGCTCTACTCTATACAGAATAGGCAAATACTAGGTAGTGGTAACACCAGTTTTTACATAGGACAGTAGAAAGTAAAGACCTTTCTTTCCTTGTGTACCAAATTATAAGTTTGAACTAAGGTAGTTGTCATTATCTGCTGAATAAAATCATTCTGCTCAGAGCCCCAAACAATTTTTTTTTTTCCTAGTGGAATTTGTATTAAATTCAAACAAATCTGCTGGGAAACCCATGGAAGATATACTGTGAACGTCCCCAGGGCCAGCCAAAATCTAAAACATTCCATCTTTTCAATCCAAGAGAAAGAGGAACCACACAGAGCACATACAGATGAACCACAGCACAAGCTGTGTGGAGTCAGATCGAAGTTCTGTCTAGTTCAGTATCAAGCACATAGAGAAGAGTAGAAGGAAAGAACAATATAATGTTTTATATATTTAGGAAGAGTAAAGATATTTTTCAAGAATAGGCTCACCACCCGTAGTTATCTGTAGCTTAGGAACATTCTGAATCAGGACTAGTCACAAAGGATTCTTACATCAGCTGATCTTTGAATCCACTGAAAGTTTAGAATCCACTGCTCTGAGGCCAGGAGTTCATAGAATCATAGAGAAGTTTGCTTTAGAACAAACAAACAAACAAAGTCATCAAGTCCAACCCATCTGCAATAAACAGGGACATCTTTCACTAGATCAGGTAGCTCAGAGCTCTGTCCAATCTGAACTTGAATGTTTCCAGGGAGAGGGTATCTACCACTTTTCCGGGAAACTAATCCAAATCAACCTCTTTTAGTTCAAAACCATTAGCCCTTGTCCTATACAAAAAGTTCTTCAGCACTTTAAGAGTTATCATCAAATACAAATATGAGAAAGATGTCTTTTTTTCTGTTTTTGATCTTAAGTGTTCTCCCTCAATATACCCCTGAAAGCTGGGTTAAGAAGACACTATATAGAAGGAAGAAGGACCTTTATTCTAGCATGAATAGACTTTCTGCTAACAGCAAGTTCCCCCAAAATTATCTTTTCAGTTTGTTTCCTTTTCAGATATTTTTAAGCAACTGTGCCACCTCGTTTAAGTATCGAGAAGCAATTTCTAAAAGAGCTTTTCAATATCCTTCAATCTAAAGAGAAGTGTGTCTTTTTCAGATCCTTGCCATTGTGATCACAAGGTCGATTATTTCTTTTGATGTTTTCAGTTTAGGGAACAGCATAAACATCCCAGTTGTGTGCAGTTTTGAGAACTTGACACAATAGCTGCATTTTACATCTTTTGCTCTGTAGGTTTAATTACCTTTCATCCGCTGACATAATTCTTTTCATTCCATTCCTCAAATTCAAGAGAGTTTATCTCTTGCATTAGAAGCATCAAAACGAGCTCTGTTCAGTGGCCCACAATCTTCATTTTACACACTACAGTTTGAGATATTCCTTCAGAATCCATTTCTACCTACACAAAACTGTGTGAATAAATTATTTGCTTTTACAGGATTCAGCACACTTAATTACACACACACACACACACACACACACACACACACACACAATTAATTCAAACTCACAGGATATTTTTACCTCCTATGTGTGCTGCATGTGGGCTCCTTTGGTTGCATTTTGAAAGTCTTAAATACTTCATGTAAAACCTTGATTTCACTGAAATCAATGACAAAAATCTTACTTATCAGCAGAATCAGAAACAGAATTATGCCTTCTGTTTTTATTATGTTCAAGTACAATTCTTTGATTGAATCTGATGAAAAATTGTACTTAAATTCTACTAATAATGAGCCAGAAACTTTGTTATTAGGCAATTTTCCTTGCTCAACATGACTCTGAACAAGAAAACAAAAAGTTTTAAATTGCAAAAATCCTCCTAGATCCTCTTTATCAATCTCTAAACTCGTTCAATCTCTACCTGTTCCATATTCCTTGCTTACCTGCTGACATCTTCAATAATGTTTTCTCTCAGGCACACATCATACTGATTGTCATATGTTCATTCAATAGGAAGAAAAAAACCTCTATGCATCTTTTGGCCAGAATGAGTCTGACTTCAAATGCTGTGACTGCCACAAACCACTCACAGAAAACCACACAGTAGGGGGAGAGGAGGAAATGACAGAAAAATATTATCAGGTAATAAAAAGTAAATTCATGAGTCATACATTACTAGCTGTAAAGAACATAAAGAGCAAAATTGTGTTTTTACCATTGACTTAACGGGAACATGACCAAAAGTATTAAATTTTTTGCTCTGACTTACAGGATTGAATCTAGTTATGAAAACCTTCTAACCAGAAACGGAACGTCTATGTTTTTTAGCAAAGTCAATGCTAATGAATTTAAATGAATTTTGTTCTAAACTATTGCTATACTTAGGCAGTAAATTAACACAGTCCTAACATTGCAAAGTCGAGGCTTCTGTACAACATGACTCTATACAACTGACATCACGTGCCTAAATTGATCAGATTAATGTGCTGGTGCTTTGAGATGTGAGAGGTCTCTGCACATTAATCACCAGAAGCGTCAGACAGAGATAGCGTTTCATTTCCCATGATCCAGGTATCCTGCAGCCTTGTGTGCGTATAAGAGATATAAAAGCTCACTCAGGCCTCAGTCTTAAAACTGTCTTCCTCTCCCTCTCCTGAAATTTTGCAATCCCAGTCAGTGTCCCAACCATACAATTCTTTTATATACCGAAAGTACTCAGAGGAACAGCACATAAACCTAACAAATACAAACGTGAGGTAGATCAGCTATGATCTCCTTATCCTTCTGCAAGCAGAAGGAGTAATTCGGGATTATCATTCAACTGGTAGGATTAAGGTACATAATGCAATGCCAATTTCCTAGTATTTGAGCTGCCATCTACTGAATATAGACCAGGGGAAAGAAGACTATTTCTACCAGATTCACGCTATGAAGATAGGCACGCAAGAATTGTCATTTTTGTTATCAAGATTAAATTGTTTCTGAAGTTCTGTCAGTCCTTTGTGGTGTCTGTACAATGGATAAAGCCTTTTTTGCCCACAGATTCATTCTACCCTTGAATTATTCCCGCAGGGTTTCACATGCCCCCACTGGCAAAGACAAAGGATGTCAGGAGATAGCTGGTCTCCATCTGCCATACAGCTCTCAGTGTACAGAGCAGATAGGAAGGGTGGTGGGTAGTTGCAGGCATTTCAGATATGAAAGATCTCATTTAACTCTGTGGGCAATTATATTAGAGGCAGCTACGACTCAGCTATTCACTAAACTTCGAAAATAGCCTGTGAAGAAAAATATACTTATGCATGATCCAGAAAATGTATTTTAGACACCTGCCTTCAAGATGAGATTAATGTCACCCCGAAAATGTCTCTCTCTCTCTATCAGTTACAATGTAAATYTAGACATAGTCCAGATATAGGGATCTACATTGCATATCCTAACAGTCAGGTGATTTTATTTTCCCATTTTCTTCTTCATCCAATGACAGAAGACACTTTTCTTCACAGAGAGCAAAAGAGAGAAACAACCTGAATCAAAACTGCCTCCTTTCTAAACTTTCTGGAAAGGCTTCAGCCTAGGAAATCTTGGTTAAAAAATAGTCCAGAAAGAGAAGCAGCCAAAAGAAGGTCATAACACAGATAGGAAAATTCAGGTTGGAAGGGACCTTGGGATGGCAGCTAGTTTAAAATCCTGCCCAAAGCACAGTCAGCTATGAGATCAGGTTGCTAAGGGCTTTGCATAACTGGGTCTTCCAGGAATGGTCACCATTTAGCCTCTCCAGGCAACCTCTCCACTGCCTGACTTTACTCTCAGGAAAAAAGTTTCTCTTCTCATTTCAACCTGTGCCCATTGTTGTCCTTCTGCCATGCACCACTTTGAGAATCGTGGCTCCATCTCCTTGATGACTCCTTGTAGTACTGCGGGAGCTGTTAAATATTCCCAAAAACATGCCTTCTCCAGTCTGAATAAGATCAGCTCTCCATGYGGGGCAAGCGTTCCAGCCCCATGATGCTTGGGTTTCTCCACTAAGCCTTCACTAATATGCCCCTGTCTTCCATCTGGGAAGGGCAAACACTGAACACATGATCCAGCTGTGTTCTTGGCATTCGTCCTTGTTTAATTTTTTATGAGGTTTCTGTTGGCACATTCCTCCAACCCAGATGACAGCCCTACCCTTGAGCATATCAACTGTTTCCCCCAACGTGGTGTCATCTGCAAACTTGACTAGAGTGCATTCTGCCACCTCTGCCAAGTCATTGACAAAGGACTGGTCCCAGGGCAGACCTCTGCAGTACTCATCATGGCATCCACACAGGGCACAACCCATTAACCACTGATAATCCAGTTTTCTATCTACATAATCACCCACCCATCCAGACCATTATGTCCTAACCTGGATACAGATGAAATTTGCTCCTTCTTAGCTAGAGCAGCACATTCTCATTAACCAGACAAGAAAAAGCCTCATCATAGAGTCCTGTTTAGATGTTACCTCTGTTATCAGAACATTTCTTCAGAGTTCTCCCCATAAAAGATGTGAGGGTTGTGTGGGATGAGTCCCTGGATGAGTGAGCCGAGGACTATGCAGTTGACTGCTCTGTATGGAAGAAGAGATTTAGCTAATCTGTCTTGCATGGACCTACACAGCATTGCTTCCGAAGTTGGTCTGCATAGAAAAATGAGTTGCCAGGAGACTTCCGCCCAGGTTTGCAGACACATTTGGAACTCCCAGGATCAAGACTGGATGTGGTCTTTGGCAAGGACTGGAAAAATCCTTCAAAGCCTTTTCGCCTCTGTAAATTATCCTGGAAGGTGGAATGCAGAGTCAATGCACATGTGATATATGTATGTATGTGACCTGTCAACAAATGCCTCTGTCTAAAGCTGGCTTCAATGAAGGCAGGAGGCTTTCTGGTTCCTGATCTCCTACAAGAAGCAAAGGGGATATTGTTAGATTGAGTTAGAGGTTATACCATACAAAACCAATGACTGTCTCTCTGCATCCTCACTTGCCAAGGAAGGATGGTAAAATTTAGCTTTGGCCTGACTGGAGAGCCATGAAGCAGGAAGTTGATCACAAAAACTTTACGGTTATCCCACACAGTGTTCCCCAGAGTCCTGCAAGTTTGTAGGGAGATATCAGTTTGTTCTGCAGGTTTAAAACACAAGAGTAAGAGCTACAAAATGGCAATTAAGATTCTCACAGAGGACTGTGTCTTTGCTTAACTGTGCCTCATGAATCACTTCTGATTAACTAGCACCTTCTGTGAATCAGCAAAGAAAATGAAGCACCAGTGTGCTGTGGAAGTAACCACCTCCTTCAAGTAGATGACCGGTTTCTCCAGGGCTGATTCAAATTCCATGAAATCACAGACAGAAGATTAAATCAGTTTTATGAAAGACCTTTTCAAGCTAGTTTGTGGCAGTCTCCTTCAGGAAATTCTGCAATGTCCTTGTGCAGTAGAGAAAAACAGAGAAAAATAGAGCAGTGCACAACAAACAAAATGAAAGGGAAAATAATTTAAAAAAACCCCAGCACAATGTAGCATTGATTACTAAATAAGAACTAAAAGTAAATATTTTTCCTAGTGTTCACTGATGTGAAAAACCACCATAACTTCAGATGCTCCTAATTATATCAAATATTGGAAACCATCCCAGGCTTCCCAAGACATTTAGTCAATTTCCCATGGAATAACAGACTGCTACCATATACATCAGAAAAATAGGCTTCATATTCATAAACCAGAAACCCAATCTGATCAAAGTAAAAGAAAACAAAGAGTTACAAAAACAATACTTAACAACTTTTGCTAACCCGGGAAGATTTTTTTCCAGCTCCTGCTGGATAAGGAAACAGACAAATGTTGATTCATACAGAGTTCCCCAAACATGTTATTCCACAAACTTTCTTATTAAGGTTTTACTTCAGTGCAAATCTCCTGGTATAGCCACCATCTGACATGCAGAACACAACCTGTAATAAGAAGGTTTTCATAGGAATAAAAGTTCACCAAAAAGGATGGAAGGATGGGACGTTTCCTTTGTTTTGGGGTGATTATTGGAACATTTATATCAAACGAGTGCATTTTGTTACATGAAGTGGTTACAAAAAAAGGAAAGTTGTACATAACATCATAACATTTCCCTAAATATAACCTTTTACAAGTCATTTGTAAACAACTGGAGCTGCTTTCTTTCTGGTGGAACTTCCTTTTTGAGTCTTGTCCTCCTTCAATTCATGCACTTGTTGCACCAGAGCAGTGGTGGGTTTTCCATCTCACCTGCTCATGTTTTCCCCACAATCACACAGGAAGAACCACAGCTCACCTCGTCGGCTGTATGCTCTTTCTCTAGCTGGGGGATGTCTGCGTCTGGTAACAGAACCTCTGGTCTGTACTGACAAGATTTGGAGAAGGTTCTCTAATCTCCTCCTTGAGTTCCCAGTGATTCTCCTCCATCCTATCTTCCGTTTTCTGCAGATGGTTTTCCACAGCTGAGATTCTTGCATGTGCTGGGCCGTGCATGGCATCTGCATATGCTCGGAGCTTCTTCACCATATCACGCACGGTCCCCTCCGGCTCCATCGATGCTAAAGCAGAAGCGTATTCTGGTGGCCCAAGTCATACAAGTTGTAGCCGCATCATTGGTGTACATCTTACCAAGTCTGGATTCCTAGTTGTTGGGCCATCTGTGAAGACAAGCTCTACTACCGCCTGTTCTCTCAAGCATTGAATCACTTGTTCTGTGGTCTTCCAAGGGGTTCGCTGCAAATAGAGATCATCTCAGCACTGGTATCTTTCCCTCACGCTTGCCAAGAGCCGTATCCAGAGACTGAGAGGGTCAAACGCCCTTACTATCTCTTGGTCAATAGCTGGATCACATGACAGGGATCCCAAATGCCTCGCTTCAGTGCCGTCCAGAATTGTAGCATCACCTGCAGCATCCCAAATACGGACTAACAAACTTAATATGGATTCATCAGACCGTCGGGTGCAATCCTTTCTTAGGCCACAAAGGTCCTTCAGGAACATGGACTCAATTCTGGTTCTGAGTCAGTTGCTGGCCTTGAGGGTCCTTGCCCCCCATCATCATCATCCTTCACCGGGCGATCGGTTTTGGTTTTGTGTTTTCTTCTCACGACAGGAGCAACTGTCACTGGCTTAGGCTCCCTGTCTGGTTTGGCTGCAGCCTGAGTGACAAGGGTGTCTGCTGATTTATCTTCCCGCCCTTCCGCCTTTATCTGCTGCCCTACAGTATCTAGTAGTGTGCGATAAGCATACGCCAAGCCCCAGAACATTGCAATGAGCTTTTTCTCCTTAGAGTTGTCATTGCACTTCTCTTTCAAATAGTTCCCCACGTCAACTGGGTTCTGAATTTGTTCAGGGGGGAAATTCCAGGCTATCAGGTCAGAGAATTCCTTCAGGTTTGGCCCATATCCTCCCATTCTCCACACCACTCGGGATTTTCCACGCCTGGATCAGGTGTCTCATCAGCCCCTCTGGACATCTCAGCCCTGATTCTAGAGAAGCTGCAAACTGTATAGAGTAAACCTGTGAGATTAAGCACCAGGAAGGCAGTCTCTTTAACATTCAGGGGAAACTGAACATTCTCAAAAGGTGACATACCAAATTTAAAGGGAAAGAAGGAGATGAAAGGCTGGGAAACCCCATCCCCTCCTCCTTCTCCAACAAACTACGTGCAATTACCAATAAACCCCCAGAACAGGCTACAGAGACTAGGACACATAAACAACAGACTATACACATTTTGAACAACTCCCAGTGCCTCTGTTAACTTTCTGTAAATCATTATCACCAAGCACAGCAAAATAGCAATCTGGATTCATGCTCCTGCTCTGTAAAAGTTACATGCCAAGGACAAAATTGGTGCTATCTGTGGGTAGGCAAACAGGCCTAGGGACCAGAAAGACATTATTACCTCAAACAACATGGTGACTACTTTACCCCAATACAAAGTAATTGAAACCAAATTGTAATTAGTACAGTTTTTTTATTTCACTTTCTTGGTCGGAGCCCCACGTTGGGTGCCAAATTTTGTTTGTCTCGGTTTGAGACAAATTAGGAGGAAAAGTAGGGGCACTTCCTCTGCAAATGGTAGGATTTGAAAACTCCATCCCACCACCTCAGGAATTTCTCAGAGGAAAGTGAAAAAAAAAAACTGTTTATTTAACAAGCAGGGTGGAGGCAGGCAGCAGGGAAAGAAAAAAATGAATAGTGTTAGATAATAAACCTCTCGCGGTGGAGGAGACCTGGGTAGGATTCAGAGTCCTTTAATGTAGGTGTGGCTCTGCCCTGCCCGGAGCTGGGGTGAGGCGTGGGTCCCTCCAGACCACAATGTGGGGCCTCCCAGTGATGGTGTTCTAGGCCGGGGCTCAGCTGAACAGTTCCAGAGGAAGAGGGAAAAAAACCCACAGTCCCGGGAAAAACTTCCTTGCCTCAGCTAGCAGGCTAGCTAAAAAGAAAAGAATTTTAACTCTCCGTCTCTCTCCCCTGAGAAACAGAGCTGAGAGCTGGCTAGAAAAGAAAGGTGCTCCCTCCTTCCCTGCAGCAGCGGTGAGAGCGGGGGGAGTGTGTGTGTCCTTGAACACAAAGCTGTGCTGAAGAATTCACCTGGTTTAAAGGCACAGGATTCATGTCTGGCATAGAGCAGGCAATAAGRGATACAACATCATAAAGTCACCCCAAGACAGTATCAAAAATAACTTCTATTTAAAATGCTTCCTATGCATCCAATCCTAAATGTGAAACATGAGTAGCATTACATTATTTTGGCCTTTTGTGCTGGAAATATTATTTTGCTCACACGTTACATGTTTATATCATATTTACAGATGAAGGTTTCTTCAAGAGCTATCTTTCCCTTTTCCTTTTCACTGCTGTAATCAATAGATATAAATTTTGGAGATGCCTAATTTTACACTCCAGTTAAAATAGTAATTGCTAGGGAAGAGCTAGACCCAAAAATCAGGCACCACAAAATCCTTGGCACAAAAGCTAGGAAATCAAATCCAATTTTGGAGATTTTTAATATCCAAGCAAGCTTATAAGAGTGGGTTAATTTCAAACTTTTTCTAACAGAACTTCAGATGCCTAGAGCAACATAAACCTCGCAGAGTTTTCTAACATAGCACTTCCTTTAATAAAACCARAGGAGGCAGGGTCTCTAATTTCACTTCAGACTTTAAAAAAAAAATTGACTTGAGGATTTTAAGATAGTACTTAACAAATGTTACCTCTGTGAAAGTTTTTCTGCCTTAAAGATGTTCTTACTGCACAGGATGTTGCTAAAATAGAGTTACAAGCACATGCACTTGCACTGTATTTTAATATTCAACTAAATTAGAACAAAGCTTGCTGTAAGTTAAATACAAAAGATGGTATTAATATAATTCAATACAGACATTGCATCTCAGTGAATTACTCTATTCTCCCTTTATTGACTGTGGAACTATTTCTGTGGTTCACTTCATCCTAAATTAAGCACTTCCATTTGCCAAAATGACTTTTGCTCTAAATGCACCCATTGTCTGCCAATGAGTCCACAGGGAACTAGCTCAGGTTTCCACACTGGAAACATTTAAGAAACAGTGAAAATAATGTCTATCAGATCAGATCCTTCTATCAGAAAATATACATTACATTAGARTTGATTTGGATGTCCCAGTAAAGTCAGCCTAGAATCGTAGAATCATAGAACCATTTGGGTTGGAAAGGACATTTAGAGATCACCTAGTACAACCCCTTAGCAATTAGCAGGGACACTTTCCATTAGATCAGGTTGCTCAGAGCTCGAGGCAGCCAAGGCTTGAATGTTTCCAGGGACAGGATATCTACCACCTCGCTGGGCAACCTATTCCTGTGTTTCAGCACCCTCACAGTAAAAAATATCCTCCTTTTATCATATCTGAATTCACCCTTTTTTTTTTCAAAGTCCTTGTCCTATCACAATACACCCTATTAAAAAGTTTGTTCCTATCTTTCTTGTAAGCCCCCTTCAGGTACTGAAAGGATGCAACAAGGTCACAGCAAAGCCGTCTTTTCTCCAGGCTGAATAATCCCAATTCTCTCAGCCTTTCCTCGCAAGAGAGATGGTCTATCCCTCTAATCATCTTCATGGCCCTTCTCTGAACTCACTCCAACAGGTCTGTTTCTTTCGTGTGCTGGGGACCCCAGAGCTCGATGCAGAACTCCAGGTGGGGTCTCACTATAATGGAGTAAAGCTGCAGAATCCCCTCCCTCACCCTGCTGGCCACGCTGCTTTGGATGCAGCCCAGGACATGTTTGGCTTTCTGGGCTGCAAGCTCATGTCCAGCCTCTCATCCACCAGCACCACTAAGTCTTTATTGGCAGGGCTGTTCTCGATCGGTTCATCCCCCAGCCTGTATCGATATTGGTGGTTTTTCCAACCCAGGTGTAGGACCCTGCACTTGGACTTTGTAAACCTCATGACTTTCCCATGAACCCATTCATCAAGCTTTTCCAAGTCCCTCTAGATGGCATTCTGTCCTTCAGGTGTGTCAACCTCACCCCTCAACTTCATGTCATCTGCAACTTTGCTGAGGGTGCACTCGATTCCTTCATCTATGTCATTGGTGAAGATACTAAACAGTTCTGGTCTCAGTGCAGATCCCTGAGGGACACCACTTGTCATCAATCTCCATCCAGACATTGAGCCATTGACAATTATCCTCTGGATGTGACCATCCAAACAATTCCTCATCCCCTGAACAGTCCACCATCAAATTCAGCTCTTTTCAGTTTAGAGAGAAGGATGTTGTGGGGGATCATGTCAAAGGCTTTACAGAAGTCCAGATAGATGACATCACCCTTCCCTTGTCCACGGGTTGAGTCACTTCATCATAGAAGGTCACTAGGTTGGTCAGACAAGACTGTCCCTTGGTGATGCTGTGATGGTTGTCTTGAATTATCTCCCTATCCTCCAGGTGCCTCATTCAAGGAGGGTCTGTTCCATGATCTTCCCAGGCACAGAGGTGAGCCTGACAGGTCAGTAGTTCCTGATGCCTTCCTTTCACCCTT
Source organism: Amblyornis subalaris (assembly GCA_018881555.1). Taxonomy (NCBI): domain Eukaryota; kingdom Metazoa; phylum Chordata; class Aves; order Passeriformes; family Ptilonorhynchidae; genus Amblyornis; species Amblyornis subalaris. The sequence goes on from JACAXG010000033.1 coordinate 4,046,900, forward strand.
TTTTAAAATGGGTGCAATGATTGCCATTTTCCGGTCACCTAGGGCTTCACCTGACTGATGTAACTTTTCAAATATCATGGAGAGTGGTGTGGCAATTACATCACCCAATTCCCTCAGGACTCTAGGATGCATCTCATCATGTCCCATAGCCTTATACACAATCAGATTCCTCATATGATCATGAACCTGATCTTCTCTTACAGTGGGAGGGGCTTTCCTCCTCCAGTCCCTGCCTTGCAGTCCATCCACTTGAGAGGAGTGGGAAGAGAAGTTGCCATTGAGGACTGAGGCAAAAAAGCTGAGTACCTTAGCCTTCTTCTAATCCATTGTTACCAGTTGCCAGTCATGTTCGTTGAGGGGGTACGCTTTATTTGGGCTTCTCTTTCTGTCTGACATAAACTGCTTACATCCTTGCCAAGTTCAGCCCCAGATAAGCCTTGGCCTTCCTGACTACATTTCTACACAAAGAGGCAGCATATCTATCCTCTTCCCACTGCCCGTGCATTTCCTTCTTGCGCTTTAGTTTGTTGAGCGGGTCTTGACTTAGCCATGTTCAGCCTTCCTTGTCTGATTTCTTATACATGGGGATCAAGAGCTCTTGTACTCTCTAAAAAGTGTCTTTAAAGATCTGCAAACTCCAGYAGGCTGCTGCTAACTATCAGCTTGTCTATGTCTGATACCTGTATTATGTCACAGACAATATGAAGCCTTTTTTCCCCCAGATCTCAGAAAATAAGTTCTCAGGAAATAAGAAATCCTTTTTCATTTCCTGGTTTCCCGTGAACGGGGAGGTAAGGTGCCCTCTTGCTTGAGACGAGCTGTGGAGCAGCTTGTTATACACATAAGCAAATAGCATGTTGCACTTAATAGCTCTCTGAGATAATAAAGCCTGAGGTCTAACTAAGGAGGAAAAAGATAGGTACGCATCATGGTGTCCCTCTGTATATGAATTCTGGGTAAGAGGAGGGGATAATTTGTSGTTTGGCAGTTCTTTGATCTCAAACCTCAGCTGGAGTGATGCAAAATGCACCTCAGTGCTTCAGAGTGATGCAGAGCTGATTCATCCAGAGTGACTCACCCTGTTAAGGATGTTCCTTAGCTGTAGGCTGACCAGAAGTATCAGAGAAGCTGCAGTTTGTGAGCAATGCAAATAAATTAAAAACAAACTGTTCAGAAAGTCTTAAATTTTGTCAAGAGATACTGCTCCTGATTTGTGTTGGCACAGCTGCTCTTGGGGTGCCCCACCACAGGCAGAACGATGCAGGATAGCAGAAGCACCTGAACAGTGTTCTAGGAGGGGTGGCGGGAGAACAGCAGATGCAGAGCACTTTGACAGGACAGCATCAGGTAGGACTTGCCCATATATATAATAAATATGTGGAACATCTCCATTTTGGACGTACTCTCTAGGGCGAGGAGTGAAAGGGAAAGGGGGACACAACCTATGTTAATCTCGTTGATTAGCAGCAAAAACCACAGGCATTGCCTACAGCTTTGCCAAAGGAAGCACCCAGAGCACCCAGCTTTCCTTGTGATTCATTAACAGAACAAGCACAACATAGCACTAAGGGATAGCTTTATCAGGTGATTACCTCATTTCTTTCAGAGTTAGATGTTTTGAGGTTTGTTTTCCTCTTTATTTTCATGGCTTTTACAACTTTTAGATGTCTCGATTCACTTTAATTAAACTTTAAGTGTAACAGATCAGAGAGCCCACAAACTTGCTAATTGTGTAACTTGCTTGTATTTTTTCTTGGACTTAACACTCCATTTTCAAAGCCTACATTACAGAGATTTAGAGTGGGGGTATTTTTACTATTCAAGTCATATTTTTTGTAGATAAAACATTGTTCCACCTTTCCCCACATCACAGCCAGTTTTCCTCGGTAGGGAAGGATAGCAAATTTTTTTCTTCTGTTCTATAATATGAGCAGTGCTGAAAGCATAATCCAGAAAATAAGGAGTGAGCGCCATAATAATTTGGCTACAGATTTGATTTATAAAGTCAAAAATTGACCTTTTCACAAAGCCRCTTCAGAAGTAATGTTCGGTTTACCATTTTTAATCAGATAAAGTCAAACAGAAAAAAAGTAACAGCTGGCCTAATCTAGTAGTTTATTTATGTATAAAAGGCTGGATGTGATTTTCGCTTTATAAGAAATACACTGGTTTTCTACTGGTAGCATATGTATTGTACAGTTTGCAGCACCAATGACATTAACAAAATCTTGAAAGTCATAAAACTTCTTTTCTGCCTGCTGTTGCTCACCTATTGTTCTGTCAGAGAGAAGAATATATTATCCACTTCCCTATGAGGCAGCAGCAGTTGTTTGCACATGGAAGATTAGTGTTGCATGGGATGATCCCCTGCTGGAGTGTAGAAGGAGTTAATAATCTAAAGAGTATGAACAGCTGTTATTTTTACAGTAATTAGCATAATATTTCCTGATTGACTACACTATGCATTTACTTTTCTCCTTTTTTTTTAACTGAAACTTCTATCAGAGTAATCAATTTTTTTGTTGTTGTTGAGATAATTTCCAATTTATAGACTTATAAAGTTCATAAAATTAATATAAAAATCAGAAAACAGATGCAATGACTCACGAGTTTTGTTTTCTAAGATTTGGTGCATTTTATCTTAATACAAACAATGTGAACAATAACATTAAAATATAAAGGACCACATCCACAGAAGACTTCATGAAAGAATGAGAGCTGAAAAAATCRAGTTTTTGGGCCTCCCACTTACTTATGGCAACCTAACTACCAAGTCTGTGTGCCCAGGTTCTCCAGACAAGAAGAGCATTTAGCAACTTCAAGTTGCTCATATTATCTGGTAGAAAATACAGAAGAAACAAGTGAATGCAACATTAGACATCTCTGAAACTGCTACGCCAAGTTTCAAGCCCAAGGAGACCACTTTTTCATCTCTTACTCTTACAAGAATTAGAATTTGTTAAATTGCTCCATTGCCTCAAATAATGAATTTTGAAATAATTGAGTAGGAAGAAAACTTAGATTAAAAAGCCTTCTTTCATGGAATCATAGAATMATGTCTTTTGAAAAAGACCTTTAAGATCATTGAGTCCAACTGCTAATGCAGCACCACCGTGTTTACCACTAAACCATGTCTTCAAGTGACACATCCACACACCTGCTGAACACTTCTAGAGATGGTAATTTCAGCACTTCCCTGGACAGCCTGTTCCAATGTCTGGCTGCCTTTTCAGTGAATAATTTTTTCCTAATATCTAATCTAACCCTCTGCCCAGTGCAACAGGAGGCAACCTCTTCTGGTCCTGGTTCTTTCTATTTATTCTCATAAACAGTCTTCATAAAATGTACCTCCATCTGAACAGATACGTTTGTTAAAACCTACTGTTCTGTTGGTGTTCRGAGGGACACTTAGGAGGATATAGTGGACTCCACCTTTTACGGTAAACACTATAGGGTAATTGACAGTGCAATGCAGAAATAATATGCATGCAGAAATTCTAGTGAATAATTTATACTTCCCACTCCACTTACCTTTTCTCAAGGAATTACAATTCAGTGCTGAATTAGATTCGTGTTGTTGCAATAGGTCAGAAAGTTGTAGTCATTGCTCCTCCCCAAAGTGGTTCATTTTGCTGTTTCTTATTCTGTATAACTAGACTTTAGATGATAACTTCCAATATTCTATTTTTCTTCTATGCAATCTGTGAGTCTTATTGTCCTGAAAATCTTTCCTTTTTGGAACCTCATTCAACAAAGAACTACACATCAGGTTAGGTTTGCAAACCTGAGAATAAATGGATTTACTCCAGCTGGAACTGATTGAACATATAGTGTGTATTTTAAGTGCTGTATTGGAACTTGCAAGGAGTAGTTTCTTTATATAGAGATGAGCCCATACTAACAAATTTTCTTCTTTTTTCCTTTCATTATGCATCAGCAATAATCTATCCCCAGCCTGGTTCTTATTTTTATTCCAATTAATCTCTTTAATTTCACAAAAAATTGACTTGTTACTTAGACCTACCATCAGTTCACTCTGTCTCCTGTCTCCAGTTCTTGGAAGCTGTGCCTTGAATTACACTAAGAAGCACCATAAATCTTGTCCCATCCATTGTGTCACCATCTGGCATTTTGCCCGTAGCACCAATTTCACTTGAGATGCTGAGCTTGGATACTAGTTTGGAGCTATTACAATTGCTTTGGTGACATTTTGGATTGCACAGCATGGAAGATGACAGTAGAACTCAACACTTACAAATCAGCCAGCTCTAGAGTAATGAGAGAGGAAGATTTATTCTATTTCAGAGACTCACAGGTATTACAAAGCTCCAGTCTGCTCTCACTGAAGCCAATAGGAGCTTTTCCTTTGATTTTAATAGGAGCTGCATCAGTAGAGAGAGTGAAAGGAGAGATATAATTTCTCAAAGTAATAACCTTCTTTCCCTTGCAAAGATAAACTATTCAGCTTTCAGTCTCTCTGTGCACTCTTGTAGGTCTCAGCATTTTTGCTAGCTTGAACAGCATCTGTTTCAAGTAAGTGTTGTATACAATGTAGAGCCATCTGATTTTTCACACCAGTATCAATAATATAATTATGCTTTTGAGAAGATAACCAACCTGCACAGAATTCAGGCTGGTAACAGGCAGGGATACTAATGTAAAAAAATTTATTGAATTAAGCAATCATTTATGTAGGGACAATCTGGAGACAAAATACATTAAACTTGTAGCTTTGAGCTAATAAAAGGACATTTCCCAAATCATTATTCCTGTAATTGACTTTAAAATATTTAATGTAATCTTAGAATTAATTTTACACTTCTAAATGTAAAGTTATAGAAATAAATCATCTTCTTACTGATTTATTCAAACTTTCAACCTAATTCAACCTAGTTTAGAGTCATGTTTCCACTACAGCTTTGGAATAGATTTAAGCAACTCATCAGTAAAAGAAGTCAAATGATATCTTCTTTAAAAGCTAAATATGCAGTGCTGCAACGCTTAAAAACCAGGAAAGGCCAGAATAGGAAGTGTCAGAGGACAAATTGCCATGGTTCTTACACTGAAAAAAAAATTGTTTTGCATTAAACCAGCAAAAAAAAATAGGCTAATACACCTTGCAAACAAAATTGCCTTTCTTTTTTACTAGTTTCATTATTATTCCTCTTAACATCTCAGCTGAAGATAAGTGGCACATTATAGGAAAGAAATGAGGTAGTTTGTTCTTGTAGGTTCTGAGTCTTCCCTTTAACTCATTGTCTCGCTTGAGGAATTGTATTGTCCAATTTAGTGTTCCCACTGAAACTACTCCAAACCACTCACCGTTTGCTCACTCCGATGTCTCCCTCCCCCTCACCTCATGGGTGGCTGGAGAGGAAAATTGCAAGTACAAAAGGTAAAGGCCGTGGGTTGAGATTAGAACAGTTTACTGGAATGAGCAATGAGATAAGAAAACAAACAGCAACAGCAGCAATATTGGTAACAGAAGTGTACAAGGGAAGCAAATGATCCATATGCAAGGGCTCACCACTATCCCATGCAGAGCCCGACAATACCTGACTGTCCCCAAGCTACCCCAACCCAGAATGGACCCCTTCTCCCATCCACAGGAAATTATGTGAGGTGCATTAGAATAACCTTCCGGTCCTGGCCATGCCTCTTCCTGGCTGCTGCAAAAATTAACCSTGTCCTGGCCGGAACCAGGACACCTATTCATTCACAGGTTGTTTATCCTACAGCCATCTGTGACTTTTAAAAGGACTAAATAATTCATTTCAAGCATCTCAGACACTTAATAGCAAACAGATATTGGCCTGTATTGTTTTTGGACATGTGAGAAAACGTCCAGAAAATATTGAAAGCCACAATGCTCACACAATAAGCAAAGACTGCAGGCCATCAGATCTCTCTTACTGAGGTGTTGTTTTAATATGCGTGTAACAATGGTGCAATTATTTTCTGAAATAACAAATGGTTAGTGTAGACAAACTTTTAAAAAAGAATGTACAAAAGGGAAGCAAAGAGGTACCAGCAACAATTGATGTCAATTCATAGTCTTGATAGCAAATGAGGCAAATATTTAAATCAGTGCCCACACAAAAGTCCATAATCACTTCAGCAAAAAATAATCATTAAATGAATTTTCCTGCTGAAACGAGTTGTGTGCACTGATGTTGTGCAATTTCACATAACACATTTGCCATGATTCAGTGTCTGTCATTCAGTAACCACAGGACGTGCACAGGAAAGTTACATGCTCAGAGGGCAGCAAATACCGACACAGTTCCGCAGAAGTCTCAGTTCAGAAAAGTGTTCAAAGATGAGATTAACTGTCAACATGCAAATAAACTGCCCCCAGATTTACAGCCGCACATGCAAATGAAGGCATTTGCATCTGACATAATGTAAATTATTTGTTTTGCCACTGAAAATTTGATAGGCTGTATGAAGACACATAACAAAAGAGAAGGAGATYCCAGTACTCTTCTGCTGTGATTTCACTGGCCACATCAGAGTAGTATTTGATATTTTACTTTGAGGTTTGGCTAATAAATAATGCTAATATGGCTTACTCTAGGGTTGTTCCTACACATTCCTCATGACCATCTGAACTCCAGGTAATAAAACATTAAAGTAACAYAGGCTTTTCAACCTGCCAGACAGATATGTTTATGTACACAAAGGCAGCACAAGCTCTTTATATGAATTTTTTCTCATCAAAACCCTATTTTTAACTATTTTGCCTCCTTGGCTGAGTTAGGGTGATTTTATACAAGAATAAGAGTATATTGACAAAAGACGATTATTCAAGAGTTCTATGTATCTTCAAGGATTTAGCCCCATTCCCATTGCCAGAATCACATGTATTGATTATATTTATTTTTGGTTTTCTCCAAATAATTGCATCAACCCAAATATATTAGCATTTAGGTATTAGTAAGAGTTGTTCACATGGATCAAAATAGAAAAAACAAGGTTATTGGATCAAGAAGAAAATGAGTTATACCAATGGTGATAACAGAATCACACATATCTTCAGTTAACTGTAGAGGGAGCTGAACCTGCAGCAGAGAGTGCTGCAGTGTTTGAGCCAGCCACAGGAGTGATCGAGCAACCTATTATTCCTTGTTCCCTTATAAGGTTCAGTTCTAGAGTATTCTCCCTTACTCGGCATCCCATTTATCCCTGTCCCCTTACTCCTCCCCTCGGTTACCCCTATGGGTTGAAGTTGTATTAGCCCGCCTTCTCTCCGCCCCCTGACCCTCAACCCTCTGGGCCATGGTTCTCTCCGCCCTCCCTCCTTAGTAATTGGTTGTGGCGGTTTCTCCCTGCCTTCTTCCCTCCCCTAAGCCGTGGTGATTGGTTGCAAACCCCCCTGAGCGCGCGGGTTTAAAAACCCAGTACCTTCATTGTTTGGGCCTCTTCACCTCCTACTCCCTTCATAGCTGGATGGAATAAACTCCCTGGACTGTGGAACGTAGTGTGTTGATAGCCTTCCTGCCTCTTTATTTCTGGACTTGTGGCTAGGCTATGCCGGGTGTGAATATTTCTCAGTGCTAATAACTGCACGGGCAATATCCTTCGCTGGTTTGGTGAATCTGCACCCCCAGAACGGCTTCTTCTCAAGGGAGGTTTTGGGAATAAACCACGAAGGGAACTTGCTTCAGGAGAAACAGCACCTAAAGCCATTAGTTAACTTATTTTTTGGCAGAAGGAGAATGTGAACCTCAGGCTAAAAATGAAAGAAATCCTAAAGTTCACTTAGTTTGTCTGTTCAATGAAAGGCAAAAAATTCATTTTCTATAGCAGAGGACTAAGTAGAAAATGTAGCTATAGAACTAGTGCYGAGTACGTTGAAGGCTTTCATCTGGTTGTTTATTTCTTCAATAACTTAAAGCAATAATTGGGACATCAAACAAAMAAAAAAGGAAYAAAATTAAATAAGGCACATCCACCATTTCATAATTTTTTGTAAGTTATATTATTCAAAGGTCATGGCCTATTTCATGTTACCTCCCACAGTCCTAGCATGTACTTATATTTCTCTCAGATTCTTAACACATTGACACATACTAAATACAACTAAGTTCTGTCTCCACTTTTCAGTTTCAAGGTCATTGTATAATTACCTTGCCAAGATGAGTCTTACATCAGTAGTTGGGTAGCCACTCCCAATCCTGCTGCATGCTGTCATTCCATTGTAATAAAATCCCTAAATACATGCATAGCCTTCATATAATTCAGATAGTCTGTATCAAGGCTAAGCTCTTTTAAGATTTTTATTCATTTTGGGTTTACCTGTACAGCTGAATTAAAGACCAAAATAAATACTGTTTTCCACTTAAGAATGGGTAATTGCAAAGGTTTTATATTTCATGTGTATTTCCATTTTATCTCTAATGAATACCCACAAGTCTTAAAACACCGGCAACTTTTAAATTCAGGTGTCCCTTTTCAAGGTTCTTTGTAAACTTGCAGTAACATCCTGCCCACTGCCAGTTATTTACTGATCTGAGCATAAGCAACAGTATGAAAAACAGGCAGACTCAGAATCAACCGTAACTGTGTCTAAAAAACCCACTAGGCTGTCCAAGTCTTGTAGGACTGGCCTGTTTCAGGCAAATTTGATTGTCCAAGCCAATTTGTCCATATTGATCCAGCCATGGCACAAAGAAGACACACATACAGAGGGTAAACCTGGCTGCTCCCATGGCTGAAATCACTTTGCTCACACTAACGTGATTTTGGAGCACAGCTGTTGCCAACACGAATTTCATGTCACTCAAAAGCACAAAGCCTCACAAGAAGAGGCAAATTGACCCCTTATTTTGGTATTCTTTGACCCCTACCTAATTCAAGATACCCTGTGCATAAGTCCTGGTGAACTCTTTGTGACCTAAGGACATGCTCATTGAAGACACTGTGTTGAATGATCAGCAGGAGTTATCAACTCCCTCAAGGTCAGAGAGGCCCTGCAGAGAGACCTCAACAAATCAGAGATGGAAAATCACTAACCATACAAAGTTCAACAAGGGAAGGTGCAGATTCCCTACCCAGGATGGAGCAACCTTGCTTGTGTGTATAGACTAGGGAATGAGAGGCTGGAGAGCAGCACTGCAGAAAGAGACCTGGGAGTCCTGTTTGATGGCAAATTGAACATGAGTCAGCAGTGCCCTGGCAGCCAGGAGGGCCAAGCCTGTCCTGGGGCGCATGAGGCACAGCATCGCCAGCCAGGCAAGGGTGGGGATTGTCCTGCTCTGCTCTGCACTGGGGTGGCCTCACCTCGAGTGCTGTGTGCAGTTTGGGGTGCCACAGTTTAAAAAAGACATTAAGCAATCAGAGAGCATCCAAAGGAGGGCTATGGAGATGGTGAAGGGCCTTGAGGGGAAGCCATATGAGGAGTGTCTGAGGTCACTTGTTCTGTCAGCCTGGAGAAGATGAGACGGAGGGGAGACCTCATTGTGGTCTTCAACATGCTCCTGAGGCGAAGTGGAGAGGCAGGTACCAATCCCTTTGTTCTCGTGACCAGTGACAGGACTTGAGGAGATACCACGAAGCTGAGTCGGGGAAGTTTAGGTTAGATATTAGGTAAAAGTTTTTCACCCAGAGGGTGGTTGGGCACTGGAACAAGCTCCCCAGGGAAGTGGTCACAGCACCAACCCTGACAGAGTTCAAGAAGTGTTTGGACAGTGCTGTCAGACACATGGTGTGACTCTTGGGGTGTCATGTGCAGGGCCAGGAGTTGGACTTGGTAATCCTGATGGGTCTCTTCAGCATATTTTATGGTTCTATGATTCTGTTATATTTACACATATCATTCAAAGGCTGAAAGGCATAGAATAAACTAGTCCTGGAAAAATCACACAGGAGTAAAATGGTGAACAAATGATATAGTGGAGCATATATTGATTCTCTGGTGAGAAAATAGAGCTGAAGGCTTATTTTAGCCTTTCTTTCATGGCAAAACAAAACAAAGTATCTCTATTCTCCACTTGAGTTCCTATTTTGGTAACTGTAGGAAACTCCTCCAATCTGTCAGCATGAAGGAATTTGATCCAAAGTTTAAAAGTTGTCCAAATCACACACAGCTACACACCAGTGTCTTGTAAGCAACACATGCTTATAAAAGCAGGCTAAAAACTGAAATGGTAATTACAGAAGAGTGTTACATTAAATTATTTAAACTAAGCAGAATTTCTACTTTGAACAGCACCAAAAAATCCCATTTCAGTGCCATTCCTGCTCTGAATGAAGTGAGCGGCAACATGTTCAGTATTTCAAATTTCACCTTGTTCGTTCCCAAATCTAGAGAGCAGAATGTGTGTCTGAAATAAACAAAACCGTGGTTTTTGTGGTGACTTAGCTGTTTCTCCTCCACTTAAATAGGGATATCAATTCTGATGTACTTACATTATTAGGGTATTAAAATCAGTTGCTGTTAATGTGCTTCTGACAACAAAGCAATACAGAGAATTGCTATCAAATATTCCTCAGGAAGCCCTGAAGACATTTCCCAGATGTGTATGAATGGGTTAAAGGCAAAACTCTATACTCAGACTGGTTTTTTTTCTGTTGTCCTATTTGTCYATAAAGATAGCTTTAATTAGTACTTGCCTGGAAACAATTTTGGTATGTATTAACTAAAAAGTGTAGTTAGTATGAAGAGAAACTGATGAACAGTTATAAAAATAGCATCCAAACATCAAAGTMATTTTCCTAATAAAAAGTATTATTATATGAGATATTACAGAAGTGTTGCCATGTTGCAAAGAAGTGCTCTATCTGCATGTCACATTAACATGGGAATGGGAGCAGTGGTTACCCCAATTCACAGTATCACAGAATCTCAGGATTGTTAGGGTTGGAAGGGACTTCTGAAGAGTCCAACCCACCCTGCCAAGGCAGGTTCATCTAGAGCAGGTTACACAGGAATGTGTATTCAAAATGCTTTTTCAAGATGTACACAGGGCAATCAGAGCTAAGCCTTATGTCTCAGATTAAGTTTCTCTTAATTTAAAATTTATGTTTCAACTATATTCATCTCATTTTCCTAAGAGATTTTTTTTTTTAAAAGAAAAGGAACAAGTAGTTACATTTACTCAATACCTTAACTACATTGCCAGATTTCCAAATGTTATGGTTTTTATGATAGTGGGCATTGAATTACTGTCCTGCTCCTATAGCTAAGTGATCAAATGAGAATCTATAATTTTTTTTTATCAGCACATTTCTTGCCTTTGGTTAGAAACATATTTGAATACATGAAGCTGTATTCTAGAAAAAAAAAAAACGGTAAAAAACAAGAGTATGTATATGTAAAGAAAATCTTCAGTGTATATAGAAATTTGGGGGTTGTGGAGTGTGGCAGTTTGCAGGACTGGGAAAATTCCATATGTCAAAAAACTGTAGGCTCACAATATTGAGGCATTGCTTAAAGCAATATCTAAGCCTGCAGCCATTTCAACTTCCCCACAAACCCCCTTTTTTAGTAAGTGGGAAAGTGTAGCAGACACGAGAAGTGACAGGGAACAGGGAAGTGAACTAACATGACCATGGAAGGCGAGCAGAGGAACAGAACAGAAGGGAAATGGAAAGATGTGACAGCACAGAAAGGAGGAGGAATGTGGTGGGTGGAAGAAGACACAGAAAACTGTGTGTCCTGTAATCAAAAAGATGGAGAAAGGCAAAGTGGGAGCAAAAGGCGGGGTATTGAGCATTACAAAACTTTCTGATAGGAGAAGTGCATGAAAGGGTCTGTGGCAAAAGGTGTCAACTACTAATCRGAGAGTTGATGCCAATAATCATTAGCAGCTGACTAGTGCCAGAGTGCCCAAGCAAGTCCCCTGATCCTCTCCACAAGATAGAATAATTCAAGAGCTAATACCCTTTATCTGAGGGTATCATAACGTATTAAATATACAGTACTCACAAAAACAGTATTTGAATTATTAGCATTTTCTTTGGGAGATGTAAAGAGGAAGTTGCAGGAAAATTAAATGGGACCTAGAAGATCAAGATACCATTGAATTATATCCTGTCTTTCTTCTGCACAATGGGAATTCAGCACAAACTTGCATGGCTGTGAAGCTGAAATGAAGAAAGCCACTTACAAGAGCTATAAAACAACGATTTTAGGTTTCTTACTGGTGTTCTGGCACTGACAAAGGAAAGAGGAATACATAAGTCCTAATGGGTAGAGACATCTGCTTATTTCCACAGAAGGCCTGAATTCAAACTGTGCCTTGAAAAGATGGATGGAGACCAAAATCATCTACCTCTACCTACCTATTGCTTTTCACAGAGAAAAGCCTTTCAGAGAGATGGAGTGAGAACTGGTACTGGTTCTAGTCTGATAACCACATCACTGCATTTGTGCAGTTTTATGTTTGAGCTAGCAGCCCACAAAGAGGGCATATCAGGTATTAAACTCAGGTCCAAAGTTAAATGCTGCATTTATATCCACAAGATGCTAAAACCAAGCTAGGAGGTAAAATCTGATTCTGTGTAAATTCTGATTCTATGTACATCTAGCTTGGGCTCTTGTACACCATACTCCCCAGTGCCTACAGGAAAGTTCCATATAAGGATGAACTTATATTGATCAACCTCTTTTTTAAGTGAATCACGCCAAAATATTTTGGTATTCATAAAGACAACAAACTTTTTTCCCTGTTGATCAGACACAGCTCAAGTTCAGGCATTAGTGCGTCTCTTATTTACTCCAAGCTCTTCACAGTTCCACACTTTTTAAGTTGTTGCTGATTACTAAGGAATCTCAAGGTCACTTTATGCTGGCAATTTTTGACTCCCTGTAACTGGCACTGCCTATGGATGGGCAGTGTTTGGCAAAGATAGTGTGATCTCTCTTGAGTTCAAACAAATGCCACCTAACATATCTTTTGCTATATTCCTCTGGTTCCTCATTCTTTCCCCACAAATCAAACCTTTAGATATACCAAAGGTTATTGATTTTGAAGCTTCAAACAGTTACTCTTCTAAGCCATGATTCTGCCTTTGTTTGCTGCTCTGGGGAGTTATCTGAATGCTAAAGGTAATCTTTTTGGGAGCGTACTGGGGACACACCCAGGTTTCATTCCGTCTTTGAATTCGAGGGACTTCCTCTGAAGTTTTTCCTCTTCTTTTAAGTAAAAAACCAGTTGAACCTACTTTGCAGACATATTCTTCAATTCCAACTCTTTGAGATGCAGCTTGTCATACAAAAAATCATTCAAATTGGATGCAGTTCAATTACCCTGGCTTTTCAACTCTTGAGCAGAATCATTACATTCATTCCAGAGGCAAAATAAAGCTGTTTGCTTTTCTAAAGACAAATGCTGCAAAATTCTACAAAACATACATGTGAATTAGTCTGCTTAGACTTGATCTATTCCAGGYGGTTCTGCTCTCCATAAACATGGATTTTTCTAATATGGAAAACTTATACAGTTCTGTGTTCCTGCTTTCTCTTTTCATCAATGAATATCACAAGAGAATCCCAAAGTTTGCAACATGGTGGAAACAGGTCATCTCACTTAACAGACAGACTGGAAAGTAACTGTAATCAAATAAATAAAATAAAATTTAAAAAAAACCTGCATCATCTAACTTGGATGATCAATAAAAGCCAAAAGAGCTTTTAGGAAGGCAGTTCATAGATCACAGTCAGGGGTCTAAAATACAGACTCCATATTCCCTCCCTAAATTTACTATTTGGACTCAGTAAACTCACAGCAGGCTCCTGTAAAAGATTGTTATTTCCCAAAATTTGGTTTGCACCATGGAAGTGGTGTGCCAGACTTTTTCAAAAACAGAATGTTTGACATAATTAGCATGATATAACCATTATTTTTATTTTTTTTAACAAGTGTAGTTTCTGGATTTACCCAGAGCCATATTGGTAAACCCACTTATCCCGATTCCTACCAGCATATATTCTCCTGAAAAAAAAACATTTTTCTAGATACAGGGGGCAAATCACAACAGTTTTTTTTCATCTGTGAAGCCATTGATGTCAATAGCATGAAATTTGCTTATTCCAAAATCCAGTTCCACCTGGCAAGTTGAATGGTATGATGAAACTTTGTGCAGTTAACAGACTTTGATTAACAAAAGAGCAAAAGCAAGGTCTGTRTCTTCCTTTTGCTTCTTTGTTCTTCATTATGTAACTGATATGTTCTCAAAAAGAGTGTTMGGTTGAACAGAAACACAGCTGTCAACGGGAAACTATGCAAAAAGAAAATGAGTAGAACTTCTAAAAGAGGCACTGGGATGTTAGGAAATACCCATCACTATCTCCAGTCCTCTTTCTAAATCTTCTTGTTTTGTTTTTCAGACATAAGAGGGTGAGATCTGTTGAAAACCCAAGAATTATGAGTTATAATCCTGTCCCCCCAGCCAATGTCCTCTGCTTCTGTCCTGGGTCACATAATATCTTTGCTCCACTTCATTCTCAGTGAATTAGAATAATAATAGTTAATTTTTGTGCTTTGAAAGGATTCCAGCAATTTGATGAGAATAATATTTTGCTGCAGCATGAAGGGGAATAGTATCTGAGGTAATCCTTTCTTTTATTGGAACTTTTTGAATTCATTATTTCCCTAAATTTGCTTCCTTTCAATATTAGTTCTGTCTTAAAATTTCTGTTAGTCCCATGTGCCAAGTGACAGGTTCCTGCATGTTCCTTCACACTTCCGCTCTCCTGTGTTTCATTCACTTTTATTTCTGTACCRACTGGCAGACATTCCTGAATGTTAAACTGCAAAACTAAGTTACATCTCACATTCCTCTTCCTGCATTGCCTGCAACACTGTAGTATATCCATCAGAAGGAAGCCATGGAAGTTCCTTTTCCCTTACCACTCCAACACTTCCGCTTTCCTCTCTAGGCATTCAACAACAACTGTCCTGTAAAAGCTCTGTGATTTGCAATATTGTCTGTTAAAAATATGACACGGTGTTTTTTTCTGATGAGCAGCTTTGACTTTTCAGCCTGTCATGTTTTATTCTAGTGGGTTAGAATCACCATTGCAGTCCAAGGAATGTATCAATGTATACAGAGAGGCTGAGTCTCTTTCTTAGAGGCAGAAGAAGTGGCTGTGCTGTTTATGCCTRCCTCCTGAGCAGCCTAGGCTGGAGAAGTCAAATCTTGCTCTAGTGCTGTCAGAGAGATATGAGAAAAAATAAGGGAACAGTAGGTTTAGAAAAAAAAAATTAAAAATTAAAATTTAAAAAAAATTAACTGCCAAAATATCCCAGTATTTAAAATTAAGATTTATGAAAGCCAAGTGAAATAACCTACAGTACTTGGAAGAAGTAATTGGAGAAGAAAGGTGAACTCTGTAAGATTAACCTACAGTAATTATGTTGGAAAAGGAAACTGTCTAGCTAGGTAAACTGTATTACCTGACAGTCAGGAGAACAGTATATCTGCTGTTCATACTTTATATCCGTTCATAGTCTGTAACTCGTAAAGAGCAGCTGCTTTTCATTCCTCTAATGTTGAGACAAGCCAATGACAATACCCAGGATCTCCAGAGATGTTTATTAAACTGGCATTTGCAAATGTCATACACTTCTCTACTGGGCAGCCAAGTGTTTCATTAAAGTCATGAAGACAAGACAGGACAATGAGAAAAAGCAGGAACATTTAAATAAAATATAAGGGGTTTTTCCCGCCCCGGGATRTTTCTAAACAAGATGCACTGGCATTAATTAAGACTCAGGATTCCAGTCCAGTCCAGTCCAACTCAGAGAATGTGGTGTATTTTACAAATCARACTGAGAACTGATTTCAAATAAGTTGTAAGAGAATCAATCACATACATTGGTGTTGTTTTCAGAGCACGAAAAAACAATCTCAAGAGATTTTTCTGTTGCTAGTGAATGGAAGTTTTAGAAATATTAATTTCACTATGTCCTATATTAACTGCATTGTAATGGTGTTTCTCAACTTTTGTTACACTAACACTTCTTTCCCACCATTGTTCTCTTTTAGGACCTTGTTCCCAACTGGCTTGTGTCTGGAATTTTCCTCTCAGTCAGCTGAATGGGAAACAAAATGCAATAATGATCTTCAGCTTGTAATCAGAGGAGGTCATGGAAGTCCCCCCTGTACTTTAACAATTTCTGGCAGGATAGAAAYGTTCTGCTTAGCTTCACAAACATAAAGGGGTTAACCTCAGATTACTTTCTATATGGCTCTGCAGAAAACTGACAGAACTGAAAAACAGTTGTGGAAAGCCATCTCAGGTGTGGCTGTGTTGTCTATAAGAAAAAATTAGGGTGCTCCGTCATTGGAACAAGCTCCCCAGGGAACTGGTCACAGCACCAGAGTTCAAAAAGTGTCTGGATGATGCTTTTACTAGCATGGTTTACTTTTAGGCAGCCCTGAAAAGCGCAGGGAGTTGTATTTGATGATCCCTTTATGTCCCTTCCATCTTGAGATATTCTCCTATTATGAGACATTCAGGCAATACAATCCCCTTACACCTGGAAATCCTGCCCTCCTCTGTGTAAAAATACACTGTTTCACACTTATTCTCACCTCATGCCTCACTAATGATGCTTAATCACCACAGAAACCAACTTTAGGGGAATGAGATCAGGAATAATTTTCACCTTTACCAATAGTGCAAGCAACACAGTGGCCTCGGGAGCATAGCATGTCAGTATAAGAAATGTCACTCCATCTTAGACTATTAAGCTTTATTAGCTCACTATTTTAGAGGTTATTGACCTCTCCAGTGCATAATTGGCACAACAGTAACATTTATATAGTCATGAAAACCATAGGTGATTCTTATATAATCACCTCTTCAAACATCTTTATTCCTCTTTACCAATGTAAATAGATCTAGAGCTGCATTTAAAAACATCCTGTGCAAGCTGTTGTTCTATGTTTTGCATGTTAAAAAATCTTCACATGAAAGTACACCTACGTTTGAACAAGCTGTAGGTACTGGTGTTGTAAACACACACTTTGTATGTTTATTTTTCTTAAGCAGTGTTTCCTCAGTAAACAGAATGTAGATGTAACCTTACTTTCTACGGCATCCTTGCTTTACAGTTAATATGAAACTAAGTGGGAAGCTCCATCCACCTCCCTTTTGCCTTCCTTTAGACAATTACAATGCATGTCTACATTCGAGCTACATAGAACAGACATTTATGCAGGGATTTTTATTTTTATCATGTCTCTAGAGAGCCTGTTTCCACCTATAGACTCTAAAAGTATGGGATGGGTAGCCTAGATATAGACATCTATGATGCATTTCAGTTACCTAAACAAGGGTGCCTATTACCATTTCATATCTACCAAATTATCTCACCTTCTCTAGACCTGTCCTTCTGTAGGTCTTGTATTACACCTAACCGGCCTGTGCAGAAATTTCAGGTAATACTGGATGTCTGAAATGGTCCTAGAAAGTTCTGTCTGGCAACTGAAACCTGCTTCTACACTTAAAACCTCTGAAATATGATGACTACAACCATTTGCTTTACAATTGCTCTGGTTGAACCCTTAGAGAATGGGTACAAGGGTATATGTGAAGCAAAGCATTGGGTGCCATGGAGACCTCTGCCTAAACGAAACATCCAGCATCACTTCAGAAACCATGCAGGGTCTGAGATGTGTGGGTGAGGCTTATAGAAATGGCAGGGCTGTGGGCGTAGAGCTGTATCCCCCAGGAATGGCATGTAGCAGCCAGATGGATACCTCTAAAGAGCTGAAACAGGAGTAGGTGCCAATATTTTAACAAGTGAATTATCACCTTTGGGGAGCATTAGGCCTAAGCTCCAGACATCTTCATGTATCTATGACATAGATATCAGCCTGTATGCTATACATATAAATTCGCATTATCATCAGTGTTGATCTATATCTTCATGTAGCTGTCTATAACGAGGCCACAGTAAAGACAGAGAAGCTTAAAGACATCTGTTCAGGTGACAAAACATTGTCATCTGTGCCATCTTTTGAGGATGAGATGGATATGTCACTAGAGTATATTCACTGTTACTTCCTGCATCCTAGGAGCCTAGACATCTGTGTAACATATAGACACCTACTGTGCCTGGAATTCAGTGTCTCAATCCACAGCTAAACCTGACCCCCTGTATTTGGGTGGTTTGGGGGATCTCTTAATAGTTTTTTGCCTCTAGAAATGCATAAGAGATCAACTTTCTCCATCTAAACATTAATGTCAGCTCTCCCAAATATCCCAAACTTCTTGTGGAAACCTGTGTTCCTCTCAAGCCAAGAAAATGTCTGTCTTCAAGTTCTAGTAGAGTAAGTGTGTCATCCCTCATCCAGGGACATCATTAGTTGATTTTTTCATGTAGCTGTGGAGGAGACAATCCTCTGGACTGCAGCTGGTGTCTTATGATGCTGATGAGAGGTGATCAGCTGTTCTTGTCTTTGCTTTGTTAGTCACTTGTTATCAGCACTGTAAATCTCTTTCCAGCATGAGATACATGACAGATAACTGTGCTAGCACAGAACAATTTGGTGATTAAAAAAAAAAACAAAACAAAAGCAACCCCCCAGCAAACCTCCAAAAATATATTTTGGAATTTGAAACAGTGGTGTAGTCTGAGATACACACCTGTGCACACATTACAGTCATGGCCACTATAAATGAATCTTTGTGCCACAGAACAGAAATGCTCACGCGTTACTCAATTACACAGAGAATAAGGAACCACACAAAGTTCCAGCTCRTTTTTTCACTTGAAGGCCTTATCTACCCCCTTCCTTTCAACCCTATTGCTCTGTAAAATGAAAGAGAAATAATTTTAATTTTAAGAATGCAAGGAAGGGTTGCTTGGCAACGCTATGGATAATAGCTGGTCTGTGTCTGGCCTGTAGCACACCTCTTCAGAAACACTTTATGTAGAGATATCCCTTTATTACCAAGGATGGTTATTGAGATTTTTCTTCACCCTGGCCATTTTAATGTGTAAGTCTTCTCTCAAAAGAACATAATTAGAGGAATCTTTTGGCTTTATTTTAGGAAGAAAAGTGTTCATATTTCACATGGAACTGATGAGGGGGAAGATTTGGTAGGAACTTCCCAATGCACAGTTATTAGCACAATCATCACAGCATACAGCACTTCGTGTATGTTGGGAATATTTGCACCATTATGTGCTCTTGACTTCTAAACCTGGTATGTATTTTTCATGCATTACCACTAATTACTAATGCTATAGTTTCTGTACAAAGCAGGGGCTCACCATGTCTTTTGTCTCCACTGATAACAGGGCATTCTTCCATTCTTCAACATTTTGTTAAAAAATGGTGGTGATTTCTACAAAAAAAGTCAGCACATTTATTTCAGTTGTTAATGAAAGTCAAGTTGTTATTGAAATGTGTGTGAATTCCGGAAAAGTATTTTGTAGGACTGTTTTTTAAATTATTAACCTTGCAGAATTGCTCAAGCTGAAAAAGATCACAGAGAGTGGCTTGTGTAGAGCTCTAGAGAAAAGCTCTCAAGAAAACTGACAAAACACAAGGGTGCTTTCTTACATCAATACCAAACACATTTTAGATTTAAACTCAGTTAGGGAAGGTGGGTTCTCAAAGAGCAGATATTCACTCTTTCTAATGTGGCATGTGCACATAAGCTAAGAAGCTGGTCTGGGAATTTGAACCTCCCTTACTATCATCCAAGTAGGTTAAACAAAGCAAGCAGGTCTGCAGACCCTACAGGAAATACCTTGAGGTGGCGAGACTGGTATGTCTGAAAACTACTATCACTAACCTTACAAAGAGTATCAGTCTAAACATGAAATAGTTACTTTGCAGGCCCAGTCCTTAACTCATGAAGTATCTTCTCAACATTACCAGAGAACAACTTTTCCTTACTCAGTCTCTCCTCAAACCATTGAGAAGCCCTCAGCAAGTCCCATCTGAGGGAGGAAGTTACCAGAGCAGAGCTCTTGGCCAAAAGTTGCAGATACATTACCTACAGGTTTACAGTCTGAAACATCTTTCCCTTTTTTGAGTATAATCTTGCTTATTCTATATTTCAGTTTGTCATTTCTGCTACAGGATCAGGGCTAACTCTCCATCCTTTTTGAAGACAAACTTGGCCTTGAAAAACTTTGCAGTGTGCATATTATTCTCATTAAAGTTTCTCAATTCACAGACACAAAAAGATACTCTCCTAGTGCAAAGTTGTATTTTCATATGGATTCACCATTCAAAAGGAGTTATTGTTACTGGACTACAGCATTTTTCAAAAGTCCATTATGGAATACTTTTTGCTAAATATATTTACACTATGCATTCTCCAGCTTACTAACTTCACACAGCTGGAAACTCTGGACTTTGAATAAATTAGAATATCATTCTAATGTCGAGGGTAGATTTAAATATCAGATTTGCACCAGTGTCTACTGAAACATCCTTAATGAGTCTCCAGGGCATAGTAAACTGCAGTTATTCTGCACAATTTTGAATGAAAAGCCACAAATATAAAAACAAAATAGTCTTATTGAAAGACAGATATATTTTTTCATTGTCCATCTATTTCACTCAGAACCACAGATAATCTCCACATGGAACATAAACTTACTTGTAAGTCATAATATAACTAGCTACGGTGGCATTATTTTCCTTGTGATACACAGAATTAACCAGGCAAGAAAAAATATATGTAAAACTCCTCTGACAGGATGTTTTACTGGTTATTAAAGAATTCAGACATTACCCAGCAAAGCCTACTAAAATAGTAACATAAGAAAATTTTGGTCTTCTCAGCTATTATGACATACAATGCATGGTGATTAACACCGAGAAATATGCACAGGGTCAATGAGCCAATGGGATAAGTAGCCAAAATTAGCAAGTGATCATTATACCATTTTTACTGCATCCTCTTTCCCCCATTTCCCCTTGCAATTATTATTCAAGTTTCTTTCAAGTGTTTGTGAGATTTTTGGAAGATATTAGGATGCATTTTTCTGAACAGATTTTTTTTATTACTTTTATCATCACAACTTTATATTTTCCAGGAAAACTATAAGCTGCAGTTCTGCTTAATATTTTATTCCTTACTAATTTGTGGACAATAAGGTGTCCATGAGCCAGCAGTGTGTCCTTGGGGCAAAGAAGGCCAATGGTGTCCTGGGGACCATCAGGAAGAGCATTGCCAGCAGGTCAAGAGAGTTGATCCTGCCCCTCTGCTCAGCCCTGGTGAGGCCACATCTGAATGCTGTGTCCAGTTCTGGGCTCTTCAGCACAAGAAAGGCATGGAGCTCCTGGAGATATTCGAGAACTGTCTGGATGCAATCTTGTGCCATGTGCCCTGGGATGACCCTGTTTGAGCAGGGCAGTTGGACCAGATGACCCACTGTGGTCCCTTCCAGCCTTGCCTGTTCTGTGATTCTGTGACAAATATTGCAAGATATAAGAGAGTTACACACCTTCTTCTCTGCCATCTCTGACAGAAAGATGGACTGTAGTAGGAAGAGAGCCAGGGACAAAGTTCTGGAAAGTCTAGTCTCTCTAGGCACCATAATTATGTGCAATGAATGCAAGGTTACATATAATAAACAGAAATTATATCTCAAGATGTTTGAGGAGACAGAGAAATAAGTGCTATTGCAGTGCTGGTTACACAATTCATGACATATATTTCTTGTCAGCTATGATTAAAAAATATAAACTGAATGTGGAAAAGGTGCAGAAGAAGATGCTAAGATAGTAGGAGAATGAAGATTGTATTAACCAAGAGGAGATCAGAATAATTATTGACCTGATTTGATGAAGTCTAGACCAGGAGGAACAATGGTGAAAGCTTACCAGAGAGGCAGAAGTATATACAAGGAAGACAGAAAGACAATACTGCCACAAGGAATAAATGGGTTTCAACTGATCGCGAGCAGGGTGAGACTCTAAGTAGCGAGAATGGTCCTAAATATGGGAACAGCAATACTCTGGAGCAAACTGTCAGGAGGGACAGGTGAGGGGAAGGCCCTGAATAAATTTCAGATTCAGCAGAATAAACCTGTAAAAGGGAGAAAGTGGCATGGCTGTCTGTCCTGGCTCTTCATGCCCATCTCACGGTTCCTCTCACACCCAGCATCAGAGCATCTACCTAGCTCCTCAAGGGGAGCACAGTGCAGACTGGCACATCCAAGACTTACAGGAATTATATAAATTCAATATTTTCTGTAAATAATAAAGGTAGGCCAGTAATATATTTGCATTGGAACCACTGGGATGAGTGAAGTGAGTTTACACAAACCAGCAAGTATATTATTGTCAACTTGAAAAGAAAAAAATACTCTTCCTCTTCAGCTGACCTCACTGGCAAGAGATGAGTTCAGTCATCTAGTGTCTAAACAGTTATTTAAACATTGCAAAGATTTTTACAGTTGTAAATATGAAAATAATAGATGTATACCAAAAATGAATCAGAGATAACGTTGCGCACTATCAATGCAAATTGTTTCAAATGTCTCATTTAAATTCTAACCTGTTCAAAGTGCTAATGTCATTAAAAAAAATGCCTGTGTAAGTGACAAGTTCATTTGCCTTAAAAGCCATGAATACAGGTGAGCACTGCACTCTAAACTGTACCATTATATGTTTAATCTAAATCCACTTTGGAGTACAGTGTTCATCCAGTTGCAGTGCTTGGATAATAATTGGCCTAACATACTTGTACAGTCCAAACAAAATTGAGCTGTTAATTCTTGATTCCCAACATTAGATATTATATGGATGGATGTTTTTTTTCTGTCTCTCCTAGATTAATCTCTTTGGTCAAAAGTCATGTTGAACACCTATGAATAGAGACGGGTTTTTAATGAGAGGGTACTAGGAGGKAGTAAGAGTCCACTGCAAAACACCCACAAGAAAGAAGATTAAAACCTTATATACAGTGTCATATATGTTTTACTGGATAGCTAAATTAAAATATGCATTTAACCTTAGCTACTAATATTATTCTTCCCCTAAGAACACAATTATCTATTTAATTTTATTATCAAGGAAGCCTAACTTTACTTAGTTGAAATGAAGGTTCTAAAATCTACTCTTTAAAACTTATTTTTCAGATAGTTTTTTAACAAAAGTATAGCTGTCCTTAAGGATAATCCTCCCTTTTGGAGGTCAAAAGCCAGAACAAGCCCTGCACACCAGTTCAGGTCTACAAAGAGGGTACACATTTCAGACCAAGTGTCACACACCAGTTAGGGGAGCTTTGGCCCAGAAATAGAGCATGCCATCTCCCTGAGAATTTAAAATATATAATGTAGTCGTTTCCATAATTGTAATTAATTCATGACAGCCTTTTCTTGATTATTAACCTCCACACAAGACTGTCTAAGAGCATTTAAGAGCTTCTCATTGAAGTTGTCTGAAGTGACCATTCTTCTGCATGACTCCTCCTCACATGCCTTGTAGATGCACTGTGTGGTCTGTCAGGATCCGTCAGTCTTACTACAAAAGAAACTCATCAAGATTAAATAAGTTTGCCATCACTATCAGAGTTTAGAGGCATACATTTTGCATACATTTTTCCATTTGCACCCATCTATTATCAAAAACATGGAGTTTGATTCTTTTTGTTTATCACTGTCATTTAGCTTTTCTTTAACCGTGGGGTCCTAATGTTGCCACTTCACAATAAGTCATTAAGTGTAGGCTCCTCAAATATTTAACCTCCCCATCGAAAGTTTCTTCTGAAAGACCTGATATATGATTTTAGTAAATCCTATCTTCCTCGTATAATTATTGATAAATCCATGTTAGAACTAATTTTAAGTTTTTAATACCATCTCCCACCATTACAAATCAGACACAACCAGGTTGTCCGAGCATAGAGCAGGATGCGCCGAAATGGCAAAATGCATCAGGTACTGTGCATCTTCTCAAGCCTATGCAAGCATGTCCAGCTTAAAATTGAGGCATAAACTCCTTCCCTTTATCACGCCTACCAATAGTTTCTGTGACARGTTTTGCTCAAAATATGCCAAAAAAATATGCTTTTTACCTTCTTTAATGAATCAGTTTCTAAAATATGAATCTATAAGTAACATGTGTCTCCACAGATTCATTTGAAAATCCTGATGTAGCAGAAAATTTGTCAGTGCAATAACAACCAAAGAGAAGGTATCAGCATGACTCACAGTTGCTTTGAGAAGCACATGAAAAAAATTGATCAGTCCGGTGACACCACTTCTGTCCTTGATGTAACTATCCATAACAACTTAAGAGCAAATAAATAAATAATTGCTTTATTAGTATAGCATTGTTTTGTTCACTTGAATTTATTACTCTTTCAGTGAGTTCTTCAGAGATTTTACCTCTTTCCACTTTCTGTGAACAAGATGGAATTATTTGTTCATCTCTGGCAGAGAAAATATCAGGAATCAGGTTCTCCACTGCCTTGTATCTTCCATTGCAAAATAAATAGAAACAATCTCATTTTTATTGAATAGTATTTCTTTCTTTTTCAAAGGGCATGAAAGAGCAAATAGGGAATCTAGTGCTATATATTATTTACCTACAGAGAGTATTCTGTTCTCTGAGATCTTATGTCACAAGCCAGACATCAAGAGGCAAAGGTGTTAATTACACTCCTGTTTCAAGTCTCTCCGAAGCTGAGCCGGGATTCATTTAACAGCCCATAGGAACATCTGACCTTCCAGAAAAGTCATTGTGTCAGTGCCCACACTGTAGGTCTTCCTTGTTTGAGACGAGCCATAAAGTCCAAATTATTGACCATTTTCCAATCTTCCACCAAGTATATCTTTGCCAGAAATAGCTTTCCATAGTTAATCCTATTTTCAAATATTTGTAAGGTCATCACCATTATAGTGGTGGGGACAATATATCTAGACACATAATACATACAATGCTATAAAATAATTCACTGTTACTTCATGTGCTATTTTTTCACACATTTGCTTTATTCACCTGTGACTCATTTTCCCTCTTTCTTCTTTTTCTTTTTTTTCCTGGCCTGAATGTCCACCACAAACACAGCTCAAACAATGACAACAGACAGAAGGAACAAGCAGAGCTCATCCAAGCATGTTTAGAAAGGGTTGAAAGTACAAGCAGTCAGTACTGGCAACATTTCTGAGTTTGTTGCCCTAATTTCCAGCATTTTAATGAAGAAAAGCAAGTAAAACTTAGCTATTAAATAATTATGGAAATAGCTGAAGCAAGCATAATGGATACAAGGACATGCCTTTGACAATCTCTGGACAGCCTTCCACTATACCTTGGAAAAAATTGAAAATGTCCCTTTTTTGTGAGATGCCAAATCCGTTGTCCTTATGTGGATAGTACTCTGTCAGTCTTGTAAAAAGCTAAATTATTCTTGCAAGATGGAAGGGGACATAAAAATCTGTCTTGTACACTGTGATTTGTATCTCATCTTGGTGTCAGAACTCCAGTATTTGAAGAAAAAGAAGGTGGCACTTTTCTCTTCAGAGAAGATGACAAACTTAAGAACTCTGACATGGTCCCTGAGCATCTTAAAGCCACTGCAAACAGAGCCATTAGGCAGAAAGTAACCAGATCTACAATGTTGTAATTTTTAATATCTGTGCAGTACTCCAAGGGTAGTATTTGATTCCGGTAAATTTCTCACAGCTTATTTTGTCCACTTAAGACTTGAAGAATAAGCAGAGCCCTCTTTCAGGTTTGTACTCTACAGACTTTTAGACCAAAGAGGAAAACCTGGGTTTAGTCTGGTATCTTCTTTATGGATTTGAGGTGTTTTTTTTTTACTTTAACTCATACAAAACTCAAGACTGATTTATGAAGGGATCCCAAAAGATCACTCAGTTTCTCCCCACAGCTGGATTTGCTGACCCTGTGACATTCCTAGCAGACGTTCCTAAAGATCTTCAGTAAAGAAGATTTACTTATCCCCCTAGGCAATCTCTTCCAGTGCTTACCTGCAAAAAGCACTTAATAGGGGGTTTARTCCCTTCAAAAGAATACCTTATAAGTAGTAGACTAACACCCTGAAAAAATGAACTTTCTGTTTTTACCACAAGAAAATTTTAAAAATCCAAATAATAAAGAATGTATCAACACAACATAAGTAAGCTGGGGTACTAAGGTTTCCTAACCTGCCTGTTTTCCTGTGTCTATGCTTCTATTTTCTTCTCTTCAACACAACACAAGATATTTGGGAAATACATGTCCAAAGAACAACCTTTGTAAGGATAAAACACAAACACAGAGAATACAGGGGGAAAAGGACCTTGTYACATACATAAGATCTCATAGCCTGAATGAAACTCTAAGGTTTCCTTGTTGACAGTAGACCTAGCCAAGCTTCGTAAGCTCAATTTACCTTCAAGCTCAACTCAATTCACCTGAACACCACAGCAGGTGTCCTCTTCAGCACCATAGCAGGCACCCCGAACAGAGAGACAGGTGCTGCAGATACCCAGGAGTTAAAACATTGTTTGCAATAGATTGACAAATGTAATTTATTGGAATGCAATGAGTATGTCCCGAAGGAATACAGTCTGAATGAAAAATGAGAAGGGAGTAAAGTTCAGTCAGTTGGATCCTGGATGTGCAGGTAATTAAAAGAAGTTCCTAGCATTCCCTGAGGATGCATCTCTATGTCCATTAACAGGATATGGCTGTCATAAAGATGTTCCCCTTAGCTTTTTTTAAAAACTTGGTATCAAATCCTTTGAAATGTTTGCAGAAAAAGAAACTAAAACAATGCTCTGAAGTGTTGGAAGACAATGATAAATGAACAATATAACTGCAGAATTACCAGTGCCTTTTAATAGCCAGCAGGGACATACTCAGCGAATCTCAGAAATGCAATTCTTGACACACAGCATGGACTTGCAAAAGAAAGGAAAGGTCTGTGTGAATTGGTTTGGGGTTTTTTGGGGGGGGGATTGGATTTCAGTCTTTCCCACCATCCAATGAATCTGGCTCCAAGCTCACCGAAATAAACAGGGCAGCCAATGAAATACATATTGTAATTGCCACCACCTGTTTTAGCTTTTAAATTGGGGATTAAACATTGCCTTTATGTGGTCTCCCCTCTTTTCAAAGTGCAAGGGTTTATTTAGAAAGGAGAAAGCTTAGAGTCTTTGGTTGATTTTCAAGTCAGGAGACAAGGAGATGATTTTCATCTAGCAAAAATACAAAACTTTTGTTGTTAAATAATTTTTGTCCATTTAAAAATGTATGCTTGCTGTAGAATGGGCTACATCAGTCCTTACTTAAAAATGTAGAACTGCCAGTAGCCGGAGATAATCATATTTAGTATTAATGTGGAGATGAATTTGAGTCAGCTGACAGGACTCTCCCTTCTGATTCAAGCTCTAATACTTTTCATAGTGCAGTGAACTAAAAGTGTTCTAGTGTGGGGTTTTTTCCCATGAAGAACCACAATCCTGAGCCATAGCCGTTCACAGTTATTAGAGACTCCCTGGTAGTGTTTGTAAGTGATAGTGAGTCAGCCACATGTTTGCTATGGCTGTGAAGATTTTTCTAAATGCAGTACTCTTCATCTCCTGCCCTGAGCTTGTGGTTGAAATGAGGGAAATGCAGGCTACAGCTGACATTGACATCACACAACTTCTCTCACTAGCTTGGCCCTGAGTCCGCTTGGGACATTCCATGGGTGCAGAAGGTGGGAACTGTGCTTGGTGGCAGGACTGGGCAAGGAAAGGACAAGCCTCCCCTCTGACCTACAGATACAAACCAGTATATTAGAGGAGTGATGAACTGTGTTTCCATAAGCATCCAAACATGCACAGGCAGCAGTTTGCATGCCTGTTCGTTCTCTCGACGTGTGGTTCTGCTGCAAACCGTGCTGTGCCTGTGGGGTAATGTAAGCAGATCCTAATTACCTTTGAATTAGCTTGCCTGCACACCAAATCAGAAACACTGAGATTAACACAGGCTGCAAAGTTCACCTAAGAAGCTCTTTACAGCCCCAAGCATCATGGGTGGAGGCAGGTAGCTGAAGCTGCTTCAAGTATGACTGGGCTATGAGATAAACCAAAGTGAGAAAGGGCAGGTTGACAACAGGCATGTGAGCTCCTAACTCATATACAGTGATCTGCTTATTGCACCATAGAAACCTGTGTCTGCATTGGGGGTCACCACAATAAGAGTCTGCCCTGAAGCAAGATGGGTCTGGGGATACTACTCCAGGACCAACTGCAAGCTGCAGCACTGCTCCCCTGGCTGCCAGCCTGTGACGGGCACTGAGCAGCATTTGCACAAGTTTGCCAARTGTTTTGTGACCTTAACTCTGCTGACTTTCAGGAAGTTTAAGGCAGCTAAACACCCAAACGATTTTCAAAATGGAAATTAAATTCTAAGGAACATATGGCCTGTCCACACCACAAAACAAATGTGACAGATTTAATCTAGATAGCAGGGGCAGCAACAGCAACAGGGATGGGATAGTTTCAATGTCCGCATGTGCTGCTAGAAGGTCATATATTGAATCAGCTCCTGGAGTCAAAAGTCTGCACCTTGACAGCTACCTCAGATAAAGCCTGAGTTGGTGTATCTTCACTACTTTTCTTATGCCACTTATTTAAACTAGCAAACAACTATGTGCAAACACTATGGATGCATTTATACTAGTGGATTAAGCAGCACAACTCTCTTTATGGTTAAATAGGTGAACTCTGGGATTGTTCTGACCCAAACCAGTCAGTGTGATACAAATAATTCCCAGGCACCGTTCAGGAGCCAGCACATGGGAGGGACCATTCCTCACCCAGATACAGTTTGCAGGCAGGCAAACTGCTTTGGGACACGTCATGGTTTAACCCCAGCCAGGAAAAAAGTTAACGTCATGGGTTAAGAACAGTTTAATAATTGAAACAAAAAAGAAATAATATACTACTACTACTACTACTACTACTACTACTACTACTAATTGCAGCAATAGGCCCCTCCCAAACAACTCCCTGAGTTTATATACTGAGCATGATATTCCACAGTACGGAAGATCCCCTTGGTCAGTTCAGGTGAGCTGTCTTGGTTGTGTTCACCCACTAGCTTCTTGTGCACCTATTTGTCAGCAGAGGATGGGAAACTGACAGTCCTTGACTTAGAGGAAGCACCAATTAGCAACAGTTAAAACATTGATGTGTTATCAACATTATTCTCATACTAAATCCAAAACACAACATTATACGAGAAGAAAATTAACTCTATCCCAGCTGAAATGAGGGCAGGAAAATAATACAGTTTCTTTGCAGATATGGACACCACTCAGTACCCGTCAACGTCCAGGATGGTTCCTTGGCACATTTAGTTTACTGCGATAAAAGTAGCCTTTGAACACAGTGTTTTCACCTTGCTCTATGGTCATGCTAGACTTTTCAGGCATTTTTTAAAGTATTTACTCCTTAATGTTTGCACAGCTTTCCCACTTCAACTCCTACTGCAACTCTGTTCCAGCCTGAAGAGACAGTTGCGACCAGCCTTGTCCAAATAATTCTCTGTTTAATTACGATTATGTACCTCGAGCTGCAAAGACAATTCAGTAGCTCACCTCATATACATACGCAGTGCTTTCACAGAAGGACTGCTTCTATGCTACGAAATTTGTGAATCCTTTCCAGGGGTTAAAATTCCTCGACATCCCCATGCAGGAATGACAGTGTACGCTTGAAAAGTGCCAGTCCAGACCAGCTGCAGATCAGCATTTCAGGTCTTGAAGCAACTTGCAATAAAACTAAAGAAGAGATCTAAGAGGATGTATGTTATTCTTCTTTTTTTGTTGTTGTTTGGGGGCCAGAAGAACTGTTTCTTGGTGTGGCCAGCTTTAGAGAAAAATCAGGACTGCAACATAAAGCTGATCATAAAGTTGATCATAAAGCTCCTAGAGACTCATGAAAAGCAAATTATACTGCCTGAAAATGTTAAAATCATCTGCTTATATTTTATATGAGAGCATGGGCATAAAAATGGAAATAATCCCTGCAGGACACAATCCAGGGAGAAACAACAACATGACCCTGAGTTATAAACAGGAAGAGATTTTCAGTGTACCGCAGGGGATTTAGTGAAGGGATCTCCATTAATGTTAATAGGAGGCAGAGGGATGAATCTCACGCACTGAAGTGGAAATTCAGCCCGTCATGTCAAATGTTCTGACAAGCAAGCAGCTTGCTACTGCCTATGCATCCAGCCAGAAGTAGGTATGAAAACAGTTAATTGCTTTCTGATGTTTGAGCTGAAGTGAGGATACAATATAAGCATAAGGCATCTGGAAATAATGCTCTTTTTAAAAAATCAGGGAGGTAAGTGCCTGCTTCACTACACAGGCATGGGATCCATCACTCTGCAGCTCTCTGGCAAAGTCTAACATGAGCGTCATTTAGATTAGATGAGATTAACCTCAAACTTCATTGCCTATGCAAACAAGACAATCTAAGTGCACTAACATATTTGCTAACCATTTTTATTAAAACATAAATGCTTCTCTCTGCAAAGCTTTTAAGCAAATTACAAGCCAAAATGAACATAAAGGGCAAAATGAACTATTCTGTTGTAAGGGTCTTCTGTTTTTTGTATMATTTCTGAAGCTTTTTATGCTTTGCAATGTTTAGCAATGTAAACTGTAAAACTGGTGCTGGTGTATTCTTCATTCACTTCCCTTTCTCAGCTGTAGTTTATCTTCTTATAACAGAAGATCTAAAATATTGACCATAATCTACTGAACTAAGTTATAGTTTCTCTCCATTTTGGAAGAAGTTCGGATTTCATTTGCATCCTTCTTGTGCATCCAAAAGTAAGGGGAGAAAAACAACAGAAAATAGAATTTAAAGCCAGTGAAGGAAATAATGGCAGTGCATAGCAACTGGAACTCTTATCCTATACTCTGTTGTCTATCTAAGTTGTGTGGAGTGGGGGAAGAATGTGAGAAGTTCTCCCCTTGAGGAGGAAGGCAGAGACAACRTGCAACGAACTGACCACAGCTCCCATTCCCCACCCCCCATGCCTCTGAGAGAGAAGGAGGTGGAGAAATTGTGAGTAAAACTGAGCCCAGGAAGAAGAAATAATGGGAGAAATTTATTTTAAAATTTGGGGTTGTTTCTTATCATCCTGACTTGATTAGTAATAAATTAAATTAATTTCCCCAAGTCGAGTCTGCATTGCTCATGATTGTAACTGGTGCATATTCTCCCAGGGAGACCAGACTCTTTTCTGCTACACAGCAAGGAACAAAAGTCTACAGGCACAAATTGCCACAAAAATTCTGTCTGAACACAAGGAAACCAGTGTTCATGGTGAGGACTGTCAAATACTGAAATATCCTGCTGAGAGATCACCATCATCGCAGATTTTCATAACTGGGTCAGAGCAATTTGAACTAGCTTTGAAGCCAGCACTGTTTTGAGCAGGGTGTGGATGAGAGACTTCCAGATTTCTCTTCTAACCTAAGTTAGTCTCTGATCTTATGTGAGGTTGAAAATATTGCTCAGTTCTGTAAACAGTTCTGCAGAAGAAGTGACATTACTGTAATCTTTGTGGAAAGATAGCTGGAGGTAAAATTAGAGGAAATTGAGAAGTTATATTCACATCCTAACAGAAGTACAAGAGTTATAGGATGAAATGCAGCTGCTACTCCCTGGATGGAATGTGGCTGGCATGCTGGAAACTTATTCCATGATGATTCCCCACACCCACAATCTGTAACTGTAAGACCTGCTAAGGGGGATGGAACGGAGGGTGGAGCAGAGTGGAGGCACCGAGGCCAGGCTCTGTTGAAACCCTTTTGGGGAGGTGAACTCAGTGGTACTTTGCAGTCCATAAACCACAAAGCACCAGGAGGGAATGGAGAAGATGTTCTGCTGCTGAGCCAACAATGCTATCCTTGGATGAACTTGGTTCATTATAATCTAATAGTAATATTAATGCACACCTCCATCCCGAAGGTACCTGCCTTCAAGGTACCACCCCTCACTGGGCATGAGCTCTATGTTTTTTTGACTGTATCTTTAAAAGCAAAATGAGAGAATTTTATACGAATCAGTAACAAAGATATATGACTAAAGTCGCTCAAACTTCCCCAAAACATAAAGAAATAGTACAAAAGGAAGTAAAGAATGGGGAGAAATCAGGGAAAACTCCATGATAACTTCTGGGATCAGTCGATGCGCTGAACCTGCCTTCCCCCCTTACCCAACAGGAACACCTCTTCTTACCTGTTGGGTGAGAACCATGCTCTGTGTGTGCTGAATTGAGGATTAGAGCTTGTCTGTGTATTGTTTTGAACACATTTTTGCAGTCAAATACTATCACTGGCAATCCTTGAACCTTAACCTGTCACAATTTTCTATTCAAATTAAGTTAAAAATATTTAAAATCAAAGAGTGTTATTCCATAAACTATTAGTGTGAGTCCTTGGGCGCTGGTTGTTGCCAGCAGCAGGTAACGTATTCAGATAAAGTGAAACACCCACTTAAGGGAGGAGTCTCCCTTAAGCTGTTAGCATGTGTCCCTAAATAACTCAGTGGAACGCCCTCTGATCCAACAGGACTGCTCAGTGAAGGGTGCCTCTAATGAGACACKGACAGACTGGTCAGGCACAAGGGTCTTGAGTTTCCTAGAGCACTGACAGACAAATCAAACACTAAGGGTTGAGGAAATCTCCCCTTTTCATATGACAAACTTTATAAAGGTCTAGCCTGAGCCAGGAGGGCACAAGAGGCCTGTGAGGCTCAAACCCACTTGTGGGGATCATTCCTTATGTTTTTAATCACTCTGCACCTGTAATTCAGGATGGCATTTCTAGTGCAAAGTGATATATGTAACAAAATTCTATTTAGAAAGTGGTCAGGAAAATCTGAAAGGATTTATTTCAGAAGCTCAGTCAAATATCATTAGGAGATGTGTTAAAGTGAAATTTCAGCATACAGGAAAGTCTTTGCTGTAGTTTCTGTTCCCTGATTCACTGACCTTTTCTTGGTGGACAATATGAAAGGTGAGGTGGTGTAGTTCTCTCTCTCTACACCCCTCTTGTCCCAGGAGTGCCAGGAATGTGAAGCCCCATAATGATGTGGCACGGTTGTACGACCTTGGCTCAGACTTCTAATTGCTCAGTTCAAGAAAGAGCTGTGAAAAAGTCTGTAGAGCACAGATAAGGAAGATAAAGTTGCAGACGAGTAGGAGTTCCAAGACAGGATCATTAGTAGCTCTAGGATTCAAGAAGGAAAACACTGTTATGGAAATTTATAAAACAAAACAAAACAGAAAATCAAATGCTATGCTGAAGGGTAGCAACTCAGGAGCAGCATCTATGTCATGTAGCAAAGCAGTTCAACCCTTTTCCAGACTAATGCCTCCCTGGCCTGCAAACACTCTTTCAGTGTCTTATTGGGGCGGCAAATATTATAAACCATGGGCTTCATAAACACAGCTAACTTATGTGTGTGTTGGCTAAGATGTAATTGTTTTATCCCTTAAAAGTGTGTATACCTTGATGGCASGTCACAGGGCTAAACATGCCCTGTRTTGTGGAACAAGTGTCCCAAAGAGACACCTTCACAGGAGTGCAATACTGAGCTGTGCAGCAACGTTTGGATTGCATTTTGGGGCAGAAGAAAGGACTTGTTAATCTGTCATTTTATTAATGAACTTGATTAGATGTAAACACATGTMGGTTGTGTGACAAAGCCCTTAGGAGTATTCATGCCATAGTCAGTGACAGCTTTCTATGTGGTTACTCTGCCTGGATATTTGTAATTAATGTCATTCCCAAACGGGCAATTGAAGACTAGCATTTCTCAAGGGTTTTCAGTGCAGAATCACTCTTCATTTTACAAACTTTGAGCACTGAGCCATGAAACCAAGAGCATCAGCATGGGTTTAGGCAATTTATGCATAGTTGATTGCAGTTTTAAAATTATTACTATTAAGTAAAACTGCCTGTATTCATTTCATAGTAGTGGAACACCTAGAACCTGAAAATATTTAGAAGAAATATTTTTTCTTCTAGAAGTAGCAGCAAAGAAAGAAGTAGCAGCAAAGAAAGAAGTAGCAGCAAAGTTGTTTCAATTACCAGATGCTGAAAAAACCACCAGTATTTACTGCACACTAAAAGCCCTAAAAAGCACAGAATTATTCTGGTTCCAAATCTCCTCAAAGAGGCTCCACTTCCATATCCATCAACCATGGCTGTTGGCATATTTGCCAGACACCTTACAATTCCCTCCTTTTCTGCAGTAGTATCTTGTCCGTGCAGGAGCTCTAAGCTGAAATCTAAACTCCTCAGTTGAAGCTGTCAAGCTGCTTCTTAGCAGTGACTTGTAGAGCCAGGTATCATTATTTCTCTGAAAGATACAATGGGAGGAAACTAAGCAATTAGCGGATCTTGTAAAATCCTGTCATGCTGCAGAGTGGTCTATTTATTTTCCTATTGATCTTGCCTTTTTTTCTTTGAAGTATAATGACTCTCTCATCAAATGCCTCAAGTTCCCCGTGTCGCACTGTGCCCTAACCTTTGTAATGCTAAAGATCTCAGATTTGCAATTCTGTAGCCCGTCTTTTACTCTGTAATTGTTCACCTAAACTGCTTTGGTGATATTTTTTCTGTGTTGACCTCCTGCTGTTATTCTCAAGCCGTTGTACCTCTAAGCTCAGATATCAGACTTCTCACAGGAGATGATTGCTCTGGTGTGACAATTGCCCCTTTTTTCCTGTTTTTCCCTATACCGTGTTGTTTGAATTTTAGTTTAGCTGTATATCAGATATGCATTATTCATTATTTTACATGGACAATGCTTAGCCAATGACTTTCCCGTCTGTGAAGATGTCCCAGAAACAAGCCTAAAGTCAACGTTCACTTTGCAGACTACTACATAAAAGTCTGCTTTAAATTTATTTGGCAGTTTTAATTTTCAAGGAAGCTACAGGATATTGTAAAGCACTTGAGATAGGAATGATGTTTTCCCATGAGCTAGTTGAACACCAAATGTTATGGACACTGAATGTGACCATAATTTTCTAACTGCCACCACTCTATTTGTCTMTTAATCTTTGGTTAAAAGTACTGTTTTACTTTTATGTCCTTGGGTTTACAAATGCTGAAAAAATTTGGAGCATTTTAAATCTGAAAACCTTTCTTGCAGACATCATTTTCAGCATAAATAGCACCTTACTCTTGGCTCTGAGGACTCACGCAGCTGAGATATTGCAGCTGTCTGTGCTGTGAGAAAACACTGTGCAGGGAAACCTCAGCTCTCCCAGCACAGCCTTACTCAGTCAGCCACATGGGGTACTTACTCCTGCTATAAACTTTGTGAATCCTGCTGAGCACATTTTGTGACAGCAGATAAATCACAAGCAGGTTGAAGGAGACACCTAATCTGGTTACTTACAGTCCTTAAAAATGTTCCAGGCCAGGTATTGACATGAGCAATGTCAGCGACCAGCACAGCCCTGCAGCTTACAATGCCCTGCCTCTGGGACACTGGGCCTTGAGCCAAAGGCATTTTCAGGAAGGCTGTGTCCTGCAGACCTGAAGGTGCAGAGAACGGTCTGGAACAAACAGAAATGAGCCTCACTGGGAGTCAGTCATGGAAGGGAGATCAGGAAGCCTGTCTAGTCTTTTTCTAGGTGAGATCACCTGGAATAATCTCATTCTTGATAAGTATGAGTCTAATGTCATGCATCAAGCTTTGATACATTAGTACTTTATTTAGTTACTTTTTTCATTACTCAGAAAAGAATTTCTTAATTCAGCCTCAGCAGATCCAACAGAACCATAAAAAAAGGGAAATCTGAGTATCTGTAGATTATTTGGGTTTGCATTTGAAAAGTGAGATCTCATAGATTGGTTGAGTATGTTTGACTGGCAGCATTTTAGATGACCTCAAGCCATGGCCTGATGCCAGACAGGAGAAGGTATTAAAAAAAAATACTTAAATCAAGATATAAGAGCAGTAAATAATTTCCCCCTGCAATTAATAATAAGTAACAAAAAAAAAGAAAACCCACTTTGATTTACAATGAAGTAAATAGTTCTGATTCGCTTGCAAATATTACTTTTCCTGCTTAACTTGAGGGGAAGGGGATACATGTCTAAGCATAATTTAAAACACTAAATAAATAAATAAATAAATATTTCTCTTTTTTTAGTCTCAGACATCTCTTAAATTGTTTCTCAGTCACCAGAATGAAATGTCTATGATTAGTCCAGTCAAATTTCTGAATAAAAGGTTTGTATTCTATGAAAAGAAATCTAGTCCAGAGTGGTTAAAACTTCCTCTAAAATTGTATCTATGGTGAAGAGAATTTTTACCTGGAATCTTGTTTGCTTACCTGAATTTTTTTCATGAATTGAAGCCTCATTATTCTTACTGTCATCCATGGATCAAGAGAGCTACAGTACCACAGCCAAGATTTTTTTGCAATTCTACATAATGAGCAAGAATAAAACCAAAAAATCTTCTTTCTCTTTTTATGTATACATATATTAAATGACAGATGCCCAGTGGCAACATGCAGAATTGTCACCACACAAAAWGGGCCAGATTCTCTGATCTGGTATCATCACTTTGCATTGCATTGCATTGCAAACCTAATCCAGACCTAAAGCCTTGTTCAAGCTGACATGGTGAGGATTATCCCATCACTAAGATAATCCTTTTGAACAGAGCCCAAGTCTTACAGTTCTCCTGGGACTTCTTCCTTGCCATTAAGTATAGCAAGGCATGCGGGTTCTTGCTAAATAACATGAAAAATTAATTAACACCTCACCACATCACACTGGGTAAAGTCTTACGACGATTTGTAGCCTGTCTGTGATAGAATTGACAGAAGAACTTCCCCAGATGTAGCCACATGTGTGCAAGAAGGTGGCGAGTATTGAGCTAGATAGTGTACGCCTAATTAGCTGCCTAATTAGTTTCACTGTCCGGGGCTTTCATGTTTAACCCGATTCTGCATCTTGCCTGAGTACCCACAGCCAGTCTGCAAGGTAATAGCATGGCAATGTTTACACTGTGCAGGAAGGAATTCACATTCCAGATGCTGTCAACGTTTTTTAGTATTTGTAAACTAAAAACAGTAAGTATGTATCATGGGATACTCAGAGATAAAATAAATAGAGATCTATGTCTACTCAACAGCCTCCAAAAGATTTTGCCAGCACATGTTCAGGACATTGTAATAGAGATCAAGAAATGTCAGCCAAAAATTATTAGATACAATATATTGAATTAAGGAGGAAAAGAAAGGGAAATAAAATAATCTCCAAAASCCAAGGGAGTGTTGTCAGGAGACAGCCAAGCCTGGAAAGAAAGAAGGGGCAGTCCAGGCTAGTTTGGCACTGCCTCAGAGCCTGCTCCTGGGCAGAAGGGCTGGGCTGGGTTTACCACAGAAGCCCCTGGAAAACAGCCTCCTCTCTTCTCGAAATGCAGGAGGGGTGCTACCCCCGAGCTGCTAGAAGACCTTAGTAGCAGGAGGATTGGAGGTCATTCCTATTTTTAGCTGTTTTACCATGCAAGATGATGCCGGGCACTTGGAGAGCAGAGGATCATTAGCAGAGAAATGAATGAGTCAGAGTTGGAAATTGGATTCCTGAGTTGCAAGTTCCTCTGAATTTTCTCTTTGGAAAGGGATGAGCTTGTGGATAGGAAACTGGAATGTTGTTGGAAGAGTTAAGCTCTCCCTGCCTGTGTGAGCTCCAGCAAGTCACCCAGTCTGTCCGTTTGCCAGTTCTTTTATCTGTGACACAGAAAGAGTAATGCTTTGCTTTCCACATCCTGAGAGCATGTGTCCTTCCCTTTTCTGAAACAAACAGCATCCCGACTGTGAGCTGCACTGAACACAAGGGCATTTTGTTTTCATTTGCTGACGTCCAAGTAATAGCAATAACAACTGACCAGACACCCCGGGATGAGTTTAAAGCAGAGCCCTTCAAAAAAGAAACAACAAACCTGTAAACAACCTGCCTGTTCTGTGGAAACCAGAATGCTCCCTATGTAAGGGTGATTTTGTTCATTAACTGAATTTTTAAGCATTAAAACTATGGTATGTCCCCCATTTTCTCATGTAACTACAGTTGAAAGTAGTTGAGCTAAAAAGTAGTTTTAACTAAAGCTGAGAGTATCTCAACCAATATTTTCAGTGAGGCTGTGGCAGTTTGTTTGAGCTGCTGTATGCATGGCAGCAAAAGAGAGGGGGGTTTTTTGTACAATAGGACTGAACTAAAAAAAAAGGTGAGGAATTGTTATATGAAGCCCATATACTACACGCTGTGTGCTGTCAGGCAAAATCCAAAAACCTCCCCAGACGTGGTTTTGCACTAAGTGCCTGTTTAGGAAAGCCCAGTGCAGTGCACACTGTAAAACCTTTGCTGCTGCTGAATCACTCTGGTTGCCAGAGAGATTTTTTTTTCCATTTATATGAAGAATTCATTGCTCTGTGCTACCACCTCATTTTCTTTAGACACTTACAGAGCTTCATAAGGTCAGCACACCTGTGACATTTGAAGGATTTCTTTTCATGTGGTTGTCTCCTAGAGATGTATCTGTGAGTGAAATAGTGGATGGAAATATGTCTTTTGCTCTTTACAGCAATGATGTAGGACTGATCTTGGCAATTTGTTTTGCATTTTCATATGAGTTATTACCAGATGAAACCAGGAGATTACTGGAGAATATGTTTTGTTTGATAAATATTCCACTTTGACCAAATAAGAAAAAAAATAAAAATCAGTTTCTTGGGTTTGCATTTCTGAAATTAAGATTGGGGTTCTGCTGCCTTAGTGTAGGTACCTAGAGTCATTTTAATACACCTTGGATACCCCATTTGGCCCCCACTCTACAGCAAGCTGGGACCTATCTCCCAGCTCTGTAAATAGTTCAGCTGTCCCAAGAGAGATTGAATGGCATTAGACACTTCTATTTACACATCTGCATCCCAWTTTTGGTGTTTTGCTTTTAAGGGCCAAGACTTTGATGCCATCCACAAAAATAAGGCAAATGAGGTATCATTGTCTCTTTTCCCTCCCTGACAGCCCCCGAAATCCAGCTCAATGAGTCAATGCACTGGTCAGAGGCATGAGAGATCCAGATTAAAACCCCCATTCTCCCTGATCCAGAGCAGTGATTGCGACCCTCCCCAAAGACACCTAATCTATCAGGTAAGTGTAGGGTATATGCTGTCATACTTTATGTAAGATGAATATTCATACAAACAGAGATTCAAACCGACATTTTGCAACAAGGACCTTAGTTAAAATACCCCTGAGATTTTCCTCCTCTTTGGAGACTAAATATTTTGCAATGTGACCTGTAACAGCTATAAGTGAAGAGCCTTATTCTGAAAGAGTTTGTAACTATTTGTAAATGTTTCATTTTAGTGACCAAATCAGAAATTCAAGCACTACTACAGCTAAGATGTTATTGTTCTCTCAGCTTAATTGTGATCTCATAAGGAAACAGCAGTAGCAATGGCTGGTTATGGAAAAACTTGGCACATATAAGCAAAATATTCAGTGTGAAGTTCTTCCATGAAGAGGTGCAAACACTTCTCTTTCAAGCCACATTTCTGCTTTGCAGAGTATCATTTTCGCTCTCAGGTTTTCACCTTGACTGTCACCAAGGGCAAGACAAACACCTTCCTACTCTTACAATCCTCAGTCTATCATCTTCTGTGCTTCTACTTTCTAAATAACTGCAAATTCCTTAATTTGGACCTAGATTGAAAGATTGGGTTTGCTTACTTTGTCCTACAAAAACATATGGCAGAGGGTACCAGTGGACTGCCAGCCACATCAGCCAATGACAGCGCCCTCCAGCCGTCTTGATCCATCCCTTCCATCACCACCGCCCAGCATGGTGCTGTGACCCCTGCAGGGTGCACCTCTGATTGTGGTCAGGTACAGGCACATCCAGCTGACATTGAATTAAATTGTGGTGTTTTGGAGACATACA
Source organism: Amblyornis subalaris (assembly GCA_018881555.1). NCBI lineage: Eukaryota > Metazoa > Chordata > Aves > Passeriformes > Ptilonorhynchidae > Amblyornis > Amblyornis subalaris. The sequence continues at coordinate 4,086,817 of JACAXG010000033.1, forward strand.
TGTGCATGGCAGTAAAACTAGTTTTCTAAAAGCAGTCTGTTCTACACACAGTTTCTTGCATGGGTTTCATGCTGAAGTAGGAGACAAACTCCCTTTGAAACACTTTGTCTTCTTTTGAGGGCAAAGAAATGAAGCAGGAGAGCACTAATGTGGCAGAATTGAAGCACTCTTCTGGTTTCCCACTTTGTTCATCCATAAGAGGGAATGATGCCTGCAGCATCTCAGATAAGGAAAATCATGTATTTAATTTATTGTATAGTACATATTTACTTTGAACAAATGCCCTCATTGTTACTGGTAATGGACAAAGTCAGATATCTTTATTGAATCTATTTATAAAGGTTCTTTTTATCAGCAGAAAGAGACATATCCATGTACTTTTTTTTTCTCCTGAAGTTAGTTGTCTGCCAAATAGCAACTGCTCATTGACGGGCAGATTTAGGTGTAGGAGAAATCTTTGCTTAGACATAGGGAAACTTCAAAGTAGGACGACAGTAGATAACTTCCAAATGCTTTAGCTAAATAGAAGACTTCTGAAATAGCAAGCATCCAATATTTTTAACTGTCAAGGGGAATTCAGTAGGTTGAAAATGTGTCCAGTAATAAATTTCATCTATAAACTAAAGAAGGATCTTGCAGAGAGCTATCGCAGAATTGAAAAATTTATGTCTAATCACATTTGGCTACTGTTCTGGGAAATTATAGCTGACAGCTGCACAAAACCTGAAAAAAGTTATGTATCCTAATTAAAGTTATTTCAGTGCAAACCAGGAAATTTCCATGTTGGTTTTTTTTTTGATTTAATGTATACTTTAATTAATTAGCAAACAAAAGGAAAGGACTGAGCAGCAAAATCACTTGGCTCTTTCTAATCAGTCTCTGGCTGCATGGTGCCAATTGCATGGTGTTAGCTGCAATCTGCCACTGACAGATGTACTCAGGTTTGGATGCTGTTACTTAACCTAGAGGCTGTGACAGTGTTTGGGTAATTCTGATGTTATCCTGAGAGGATTAGGATTCAAAGACAAATTTAAACTCTGTTCTCCAATGGATATTTGAAGATGATGTACATTTGCGGGAAACAGGCTGTCACAAACCTAATTTGGCCTRTGTTTTTATTCGAACATATGTGGTTTCTCAAAGGAAGTGAATTGTAGGCAGAGATGAAAGCCATTCAGTGCATCTGATCTCTGCGATGTCACTTCCAAATGAGATCACCTTCTCTGCACATTTTCTTTTCCTGGCAACAATCTGGGGGAATTTACAGAACTACAAACACAGTCTTTTATTTTCAGAGTTTTAAAAAATTAGACTAGATACTTATCCATTGTTTTTTCTTCAATATATTATGCATGTTATGGAAACAATTTAGAGCTTTGTTGTTTTCAAGGTAATATAGTTTCCTGAGAAACGAAGGAATATAGACACAATACCGTGAAAAATCTTGTTTCCTCCTCAGATCCACAACACTCAAAAAATGTATCTAGAAGACTTTTGAACTCCTCTTATTGTGCCTAAACTAAAATAGCAAAGCAAGAAAACTATACTTTAAGTAGTAAGAGGATCACCACTTTTCAGAGGTCAAATGTAGAAGCTGGACTTGTAATTTTATATACAGTACATCCTGAAATCCTTATACACTGGAAAGAGTGAATCTGATATCAAGTTTTACCACATCGGAAAAGTCAAAAGACATACTGCTGCTCTTGCTAGAGATATGACAAAATTGTCAGTTTCCATTTCATCTTCTTTTTGTTGGTACGTTTTAATCAGAAACATCACAGTAAGATCCACCTTTCAAATGACAAATTGAGATGGAAAATATCACCTCTCCTGCTATATTGGCATTTCAGTAGATATTCTAATTGTTAAGTGCTTGATTTCTTACATCTAGCAAATGTATTGTGATAGCTTCATGCATCTAATCTTCCTAGACCATTTAGGAAAAGGACAAAATATACCTCTAGAAAGAAAATAAGGAAAAAAAGGTATGACTTTGCTTACCCCCTAGTGATTTGGCTTGTAAAATTTGCTATCTATTACTTACAGACATATAGCACACTTGAAGTGTAAAACACCAACAGCCACTTCCACATTTCCAGGTTGAGGACAAAAGTTTTAGAACACCAGGAGCCTACTGGATTGATAGATTTTCCTGGTGTGTTGTTTACAGATCCATGTGGTTTTAAACTTTATTTTTAGTGTATTATTCCTTTTTCAAATAAAACAAAGAGACAGCATTTGTCACAAGCATTTGCTATGAAATACAGATTTGCTAAAAGGGAATATATTAGCAAACATCATCTACGTTCTATGCCTTCAAGTCATCACCATTAAGCACCATTTGCCATTAGAAAAAAAATAAAAGTGTTCTTAAGTGTTTGTAGAAACAAAAACAATAGCTTGAGTGTAAAGAGTTGTTTAGTATTTACTGAGCTTTGAAAATGCTCTGATTTTATGACTCTGTGTTCTGCCTTGAAATGCTATTTGTGTATGTTAAGCATAAATACTGATTATATGGTTCCACTGAGGACCATAACTACAGAATACCAAAATGGAAGGGTGAGAGAATTTGGGTTTAGGCTTAGGTGTTCTATAATTTATGAAAACAGCTACATATTTTGTTTCTCAGCACTCTCTATTTCCAGCTGAAATAAACTGTTATTTTTAGATCTCATTATAAGGATGCTTTCATAGTTTTTGAATTGCTTGTCCTTGGAGTCTGCTGTAATTTCTAAATAATAATTCACATTCAAAACTTGTTACATTGTCTCTCTACAACACTCTTGCTGCTATACCAAGGAAAAACTGTCTGTTCTCATGTGAGTGTTGTGTGTGTCTGTCTGTGATTTGTGTGGCCAGCCGTGTATATCATGTATGTCATGATGCACATRTGTGCTGTGTCTAATTGTACTTTTTGGGAATGCATCTTCAGTCTCACATCTGGTTGTACCTAGGCCATGGAGCTGCTGTAGCCTCACCTCTCTCAGACTTTCAGATCCAATGCATTATGTTTTTCTCCTAACACCTAGGTACCACCTTATACAGGCCCAAAAATTATGCTCATTCTCCCTTTATTATTAAGCAGACAAAAAATAGACTGATTCAAAAACAGACACTACAGCTTAATTTTCAGTTGTGTTTTAAGCTGTCTGAGGAACCTGTTGCATGACTAGCTCCAGATGAAATTATTAAGATTCTTATGTGAAAATTAAATATGATACCATTAAAAGGAAATTAAATGCAAGGTTGAAGAAGGACAAGATCAGTCTTTATACAAAACATACCCAGAACCTTAGGGGCACTTGCCAGGGCTGTCTGCAGACTTGGTGTAGTTCCTGCTGCTCTAGAATTCACACTTTGAATCCTGTGTTCAGTTTTGGGCCCCTCACTACAAGAATGACGTTGAGGTGCTGGAGCGTCTCTAGGGAAGGACAGCGGAGCTGATGAAGGGTCTGGAGCATAAGACAYATGAGGAGTGGCTGAGAGAGCTCGGGTTGTTTAACCTGGAGAAAAGGAGACTCAGGGGTGACTTTATCACTCTCTACAACCACCTGAAAGGAAGGTATAGTGAGGGGTGGGGGAGACGGGGGAGAGGATTGATCTCTTCTCCCAAGTTTTTTGCTCAGATCACTGCAGCAATGAGACATGAAGAGTACTCTTCTACTACCATAGAGTGTTTGCCAACAAGTAGCCAAAAGAAACATTTCCACAGGCTTGGCCCAGCAGCATCTGCTGGTTGTGTTCTAGGTGCCCAGCAAGCCTATGTTTGCCAAAAATGGAAGGGGAATAGAAGAATGGGAAAGACAGCAACTTGTTCCACCATTGCTTAGGTGAGAGAGGTCTGTGTTATAGCAGAATTTTCTCCCAGCACYAAATGTTCTCTTGAGAACCTCAGGAAAAACCCGTATTTTCTATTCAAGAGTTAGCAAAAGAAAAAAAAAGCTTGTACAGGACTCCTCATTCGTCTGTTTAAAAATGGATTAAGCACGGTAATATACCCCCTATTTTACAAATGTAGAAATTGAGGCAGTGATCAGGTAGTTACCCTGCAACTGCAAATTGCTGTGGGGCAGACAAAACAAAGAGGAATGAAAGGAAAATCCACACATAGTATTAATCACAGATAGTTGCCCAAAGGCCTAAGGTTCATTATGATACAAAATATTATTATTTTTATTCAGGCCAAATGCAGACCCTACCTAATTATGTTTATTACTTGTTTTTTTCACATTCTTAATCACTTTTTTTGTTGTTTTGAATAGAAATTAGGGAAACTATCAATAATGACTTTCACAACAATGCTTTTAAAATATTTTAATTAACATGGAATAATTTTGTTATGAAATACCACACTATATGGTATAATACAGTAGATAACAGGCCAAGGAATGGAAAAGACCAGTAGGAAAAAAGAGTCCCAATATGTAATTACCTAAAACTTCTTAAAAAAGGCAAGGAAATTACATTTCTGTACATTTGAGAAAGACAACGAATGTCTGTCTGCACCTTAAAGAAGCTTGAAACAGAAGAAGCATTCACAAGGTAAGTTCATCACACATTTCTTCGTTTTGTAAACATTCAGTCCAAACTTTATGTATAAACTCAAGTGAAGCTCTGTGCTGGTTTTGGCTGGGGTCAGGTTAGTTTTCTTCACAGGGGCTAGTACAGGGCCTTGCTTTGGATTTGTGCTGAAGACAGGGTTGATAATATAGAGGTGTTTTTGTTGTTGCTGAGCAGGGCTTACACAGAGCCAAGGCSTTTTCTGCTTTTCCTACTCCCACGCTGGGGAGGAAGTTGGGGGTGAATGGGAGATTGGGAGGAGACACAGCCAGGACAGGTGAGCCAAACTGACCAAAGGGATATTCCAGACCATATGACATCATGCTCAAYATGTAAAGTGGGGGGAAGAAGGAGGAAAGGGGGATTTTTGGAATGATGGCATTTGTCTTCCGAAGTAACCCTTTTGTGTGATGGGGCCCTGCTCTCCTGGAGATGGCTGAACACCTGCCTGCCCATGGGCAGCAGTAAACTAGTTCCTCATTTTGCTTTGCTTAAATGTGCAGATTTCCCTATTAAACTGTCTTTATCTCAACCCATGAGTTTTCTGTCTTTTACCCTTTCCATTCTTTCCCTGATCCCACTGAGTGAGTGGCTGAGTGGGGCTTGGTTGCCAGCTGGGGTTAAACCACAAGTTCTCACTTAGGTTCTGCCTGCTCTTCCTTTTTGTTGTCACTGAGCCAGTAAGCCAAAAAAAATCACTGCATTTGCAGAATAACTATCCTCKATATGTGTGATAAGAGGAGTCCAGTTTATCCATGGAGCTGAACAACAGCTGGCAAAACGCCAATTTAAAAAATTTAGCTTCACRGTAATGACATGCTGGTGGCCTGGGGGAATGATAGCCCAACAGAGTATCAGAACATATGTACTTCAAATCTTAACGTACACCTTATCACTTGAAAAATTCTTCAAAGGATAGAGAGATTTCTTAACACTTCCAAATTTTTCACTGGGTTTGGCTTTGCTTTTAACCACCTGYTAGTGTGACATAATCTGTTGTTTCATCTGCAACAGTGCATGCCATCTCCCAGAAGACTGAGAAACACCACTTATTTATTTCCAGCATGAGTCTGTCCCGACTATTTTTCAGCAACTTTGAAATATCAGGATCATCATCTGCTCAGAAACAAAAGCAGCTGAATAAATTTGCAACTAATCTTTTGAATCATTTGGGTTTATTTCTTGTAATTTTCTGGTGTTGAAATCCTGTTCAGCAAGATGTCATCAGTTGCTTAGCTTTTACATCAGGATCAGGCTTCTTTCTTCAGGAGGTTATTGGAAATTTAAGATGTTATTTGTATTCTTTTGATAAAGATCAGCCTCTTCAGACAGAGTTTTAGCTCCTGTGTCAAGCATTTTTTCAGTTAGGGAAACCAGACTGGATGAAAACTTCCATATACCCTTGGTCAGATACAGTTAGTACCTAAATGGTATCCAACACTAAAACAGCTGGTATCAGCTGATGTCACCAATACGAGCATGATGGAGACACTGAAATTGCTGAACCTGAATGAGCACATCCACCTTCCAAAGCAATTTACGTGGAAAGATATCACGTGCTTGGGGAAAGAGAAAAGTTAGCTTACTTGATGAAAACGATTTAAAAAAAAAAAAATTCTTTCTGTTTCTTTGTCTTCAGTTAGGCAAGATTTAAACTAGTTTGCTTTAACACCTTGAAATTCTTCATCTTCTTTGCAATCCACTAAATCACTACTCTGTCAGCAGAACTTGTGCAGACTTGAAAGACAGAAATACAGCCAACACCCTCTGAAAAATTTTTCCATGGCCTCTGGATTTTGCAGCATCCTATTGTTTTTTCTCTTCTTTTCTTTGAAGAACATCAAATTAAGGAACAGTCTAGACTGCATCACTGGGAGGAGGTGGAGCAGCATAAATGTAATGCAGCAATAATTTGGATAACCGATTCTGCTAAGTAAAAATCCTCTGTCACAAGATGCTCTAACAAAGAAATTATTGAAGTTTGACTAACAGGTATGACAGTCAAGTCAGAGACATCCCAGGCTTTGGGTCTCGCATGGTGTCTGTCTTTTCTTTTCTAAATGAAAGAACAGCCTGGAGTCAGACAGGGATGGGAGGAAGAAAGAGGGGATAAAAGTCAGTGGGGAGACTTGGCAAGCTTCAGAAAAATGGCAAGGCCGTCTCAGATGTTCTCTGATATGAAAACATTGCCACAGAGAGTGATGAAAACACATAGCAAAATTTACAAGTGAAGGAAAGAAAGAGTTTGCTGTGCTTCAGAAAGCTGGGGGGTGGGGGCAGAGCAGGCAGAAAGAGACGAAGAAAATCCAAACCAGCAACAAATGGGCCTCTTGGGGAGTGATTTTGCAGCCAAGGAGGGAAGAAAACAGGTTCCCCAGCAGACCAGTCTTCAGCCCTGTCAGCAGCAAATGGATGGACATCTGTTCCTACAGATGTCCCATAGGATGTCATTTCCTCCTCTAGAGTCAGGACGTTTAAAAAGCTTTTCCCTTTTCACACCCATTCTCATGTTTTCCTAAATTAGTAAAAAAAAGGTAGGGAGGCTACCTTTCTCCGRCTACAGAGACACCTTCCCTTACAGCCATTTCTTCTTTGTAACGGAGATGGTTGTAGATATTACCTACAAAACACCACTCATGTCCGTGCTCAAGGTAACTCTGTGCTCACATGACTTCTGGTTTTAACTGTCCCTTGTTTCTTGCTTTACTAAATTGTTTCAGTTTCTTCTAAGTTTGTTGATAAGGCCTCTGAAAGGCCCAAATATTGATGACCCCCACATGAAGAAGAATTTTTTCCAGTAAATGTAGTAAGTGGAGTAAGGGGACCTGGTTGCTAACTATGCATTTGGATAGCATTATTGTTTCAAGTACCTGATCTAAAGCATAGAATGAAGAAAGGAAAGGAAAGGAAAGGAAAGGAAAGGAAAGGAAAGGAAAGGAAAGGAAAGGAAAGGAAAGGAAAGGAAAGGAAAGGAAAGGAAAGGA